>JARQOC010000005.1:53274287-53291522 GCA_033576535.1 Allobates femoralis | reverse complement strand
TCACAATACCTCTTTAAAAAGGCTTATATACCCAGGAGCACTGATTGCAGCTCCATCAAACACCAGGAGCACCAATCAAGGCTCCCTATGGCAGTTATGGCCGCCTAGCCTTATCCACACTTTATACATAGCAACATTTACAACATGGTTATCAATTGGACCTTTAGAACCTTACAGTGGGTCCCAACAGCGGTAACGCCCCCCCGACACTATATACACAGATCAGTCTATACAACATTTAACCTGATCACAGAGCCTACCATAGTCACAGGGCTCATTATCTACAGAACCCCCGCACGAGACATTTGTAGTCCCAGTGCATGGTATGTGTCCCCACATTATGGAACACCCAAGACGTACAGACCCACCGGTATCTGGGCACAGCCAGTGCAGCCATATTCACACAGGTCACATGGTCTCGTATAGGCTGCTATACTGCACACATCCTTCATGCATCCACGCGAGGTCAATGAGACCATATCATGACCTAACAGTCAGTCCCAATGGCGGCGATGACCGCCTAGCCCTTGAGCCGTCCTTGGTCTCCACGCCGCCACAAGGTGCGTTACGCTACACTACATCTATAGCTAGATACATCGCCGGGTGTCTCAAGTAGCCATCTGTAGCTTACCTTACCTCATTTACACACCGCTACAACAAGCTAATATGGGCGGACCTGGTGCAGCAGGGACAGCACATAGGCGTGCCACCATTGTGGATTACGAGACGTCCGTACGCTGATAGGACAAGCAGGAACATCATGATTGGCCAGGCATCGCAGGAGGCTGTTTAATACATGACGCTCGAGCAATTGTGTAGTGTGACTGGTCAGCTCCTTAAATATGCCGCCCTATGCAGCGACTACCAATCGTCATGCAGGAGCTTCCTCCAATGATCGCTGAAGGGGCGCGGTAACCCGGAGCCTGTGTCACGCCCCAGCTACATACCAGGTACATAGCATGGTGTATAGATATCCCTTCTGTAGCTTCTTTACACGCCGATACAGCTCGCTGCAATCGGCTTTGTAGCCACCTGTTTGAGAGCAGTGCTCGGAAACAGATGTATCTGTTGCCGGCTGCCTCCTACCGTCTTCACACGCCGCTACTACTGGCTATATTGACGACGCAAACTACAATCGTAGCCTGTAGCGGGTTGTATCCATCCTGTTGTAGCGGCGTGTACAGGTACCTTTAGGGTACCTTTACACGCCGCTACTGGAGGATGGATACAACCAGCTACTTCACGTGCACGAGCACGCACAAACGGTTACAAACGGTCAACGCACCATCTTTACACGCCGCCACAAGCTACACTACGCTACGTTACATCTATCTCTGGATACACCGCCGGGTGCCATAAGTCACCTTCTGTAGCTCACCGTACCTCATTTACACACCGCTACAACAAGCTACTATGGGCGGACCTGCTGCAGCAGGGACAGCACATAGGCGTGCCACAATTGTGGATTACGAGACGTCCGTACGCTGATAGGACAAAGCAAGAAACCCATGATTGGCCAGGCATCGCAGGAGGCTGTTTAATACATGACGCTCGAGCAATTGTGTAGTGTGACTGGTCAGCTCCTTAAATATGCAGCGACTACCAATCGTAACGCAGGAGCTTCCACCAATGATCGCTGAAGGGGGGCGGTATCCCGGAGCCTGTGTCACGCCCCAGCTACATACCAGGTACATTGCCTGGTGTCGACACATCCCTTCTGTTGCTTCTTTACACGCCGATACAGCTCGCTACAATCGCCTGTGTAGCCACCTGTTTCCGGGCAGTGCTCGGAAACAGATGTATCTGTTGCTGGGTGTCTCCTACCGTCTTTACACGCCGCTACTACGGGGTATTTTGCCGCTACAAGCTACATTTGTAGCGTGTAGCTGGTTGTATCCACCCGCCAGTAGCGGCGTGTAAAGGTACCCTCATGGTACCTTTACACGCCGCTACTGGATGGTGGCAACAACCGGGTGCTTCATGTGCACGAGCACGCACAAATGGTTGCCAACGGTAAACGCACCACCTTTACACGCCGCAACAAGGTGCGCTACGGTAGGTTACATCTATCTCTGGATACACCACCGGGTGTCTCAAGTTACCTTCTGCAGAGCACCTTACCTCATTTACACACCGCCACAACAAGCTAATATGGGCGGACCTGGTGCAGCAGGGACAACACATAGGCGTGCCACAATTGTGGATTACGAGACGCTCGTACGCTGATAGGACAATGCAATAACATCATGATTGGCCAGGCAGCGCAGGAGGCTGACTAATACATGACGCTCGAGCAACTGTGTAGTGTGACTGGTCAGCTCCTTAAATATGCCTCCCTATGCAGCGACTACCAATCGTAACGCAGGAGCTTCATCCAATGATCGCTGATGGGGCGCGGTAACCCGGAGCCTGTGTCACGCCCCAGCTACATACCAGGTACATAGCCTGGTGTCGAAACAACCCTTCTGTTCCTTCTTTACACGCCGATACAGGTCGCTACCATCGGCTGGGTAACCACCTGTTTTAGGGCAGTGCTCTGAAACAGGTGCCGCCACTGGCGGGTGGATACAACCGTCTTCACACGCCGCTACCTCGGGTTGATTTGGCGGTGCAAGATACATTTCTCTCATGTACCCGGTTGTTGCCACCATCCAGTAGCGGCGTGTAAAGGTACCATAAGTGATTATAGAGTGATGGCATATACTTGCAATAAGCTGTCATTTTCTGTGATGAAAATAACCCTTTATGTTAGCAACTGAAGAGGTAAAAAATGTGATAAAGTCATGAAGATGGAATGAGGGCACTAAGGTTTCATGTTAAAGATGGTTATGACTACTGGAGTGTGCAGCAGATCCTCAAAAGGAAGTAATTTTTTCTTTATCTTTGTTATGCCCCCCCCCTCCCAGTCTTTTATGTATACCACTTGTTATTATTCACTGTATTAAAGAGTTTATTATTATATTTTATCTTACAAATGGCCCATGGAGGTCTTAAAGGGAATCTGTCAGGTCAAAAATCCATATGTAACTGATATAGGTATTTTTTAAATTCCTTTCTCTAAGCTCTCTCTATTCATGCATCTCTATTATTTATGCTTCCCTCCTATCCTCTGTAAACTTCAAAATAAAATATTCATTCCATCTGTCAATCTCAGTCAGTTCTCTGCTGTCCATTCCCCAAGGAATGAATATTCATGCATCATTACACTGTCCTGCTCTCCTCTGTATGTTGTGTGACTCATTAAAGGCAGAGGAGAAGGTAGGGGGGAGGAGGTGTGTGCTTAGCTACAGCTCTGACCTCTTCAGCACAGAAAGGAGGGACAGAACACCAGCTTAGATAGGTGTGGATATTTATATAATAGTTACACAGAAGGACTAATCAGCTGTGAAAGTAATGGACAGGACTAATGCAGCAGGTCCCTGCACGGTGTGAAAATGCTTATAGCAATGAAACTACAAATGGTACAATGATGATTTTACATGTTTTTAAAAGGTCTGCCCAGGCACTATTCAAGTGTAATATTAGTATCATACTGAAAAATGACCTGACAGAGTCCCTTTAAAAATAAGGGTAAAACACTCAGCTATGCTGCTCTACTTCGCTACCAGTCTCCTCTCTTCCTCCCCTGGAAGATGGCTGCTGGTTTATTCTCTTTCTCCTCTGGCAGGGAATGTGATGTCACCACTGCAGCCAGTCATTGTCTGCTGATTGGCTGCAGCGGTAACGTGATGTTCTGTGCTGGAAATGGAACTGAGAAGTTGGAGATACTTCAACAACGCAAAGAAAATAAGTTAGGATCTAAGTTAGAATCTTTATCTTTTACCACTATGGCCCATTTGTGAAATAAAATATCATATTTTCTAAGATATAAAAATGGAAAACCCTTTAACTGCTAAATATTTTATCTGAAAGAACATTTATTATCATAAATTTGGTGCCATGATGTGTTTCCAGATCCATTTCCAAGCACAATGCCAAGTGACTGCGTCACACCAGATCCGGACTGTCCCGAGTCGCCCTCCTCACTCCTCAGTAACACATCTATATGGTTTGGGTTCTCAGATTGTTATTCTCCTACTATAACCAGTATTACTCCAAACTCCGGAACAATTTACGATTCAATAACCATCAACGGGACCGGGTTCAGTAACCTCACTTGTGCCAACCAGGTATGCCACTTTATCAGACAACTTAATGACCGGATAATAATTGCTACTGTAATAAATGACGTGTGATAATTAACATGTGGCCAATTTATCAAGACTGGCTTTTCTTACAGCTGTCTGTAATGAAAGCTCATCTGGAGTAAGATGTGCTAAATCCATTAAGAGGCACATATCTCTGATTGAACTTTCTGCATCTTAAGACTTTGTGCTTTGAAAACTAATATCTAAATCAATATTTTTCCTCTAATTAAAGCCACTTTTTGACCATGGAGACAGAAACAAGAAAAGAAGGGGCGCTCCTAGAGTATTACCCGGTGGTCAAGTGGAGGATTCTTTAGTTATAGTTGAACTAAACTGGGATGGTTATGCGTCCTGCATAACAGAGTTTTAGAGCATTCGGTGACAACACTCACCATGCGATGCGTTCAAATCCGGGTCAGTGAAGCCGCGGGTCAAGTGAGTGATCAGCCGGTGGTGACATCACCAAAGGTCCTCAAGCCCCAGGTCCTACTAGTCTATTGCCAGCGATTTCGTGCAGCAAGGACCGCCTACCCTCATGGGGAGACGCTGATATAGAAACTTACAGAAGTGGTTATCTCAGATCTCCTGAGGAAGGCGGAGTTCACCTCCGAAACACATAGTGATGAAATGATCCTGTGATGAATGACCATTAAAGAACAGTTCATTTTGAAATCTCTGCCCCTGCCTTTGATTTTGAGCGCCTGACTTAACCGCTTCTGTAAGTTTTTACTTCCTGACCATGCTCCTAAGAACCTTGAAGAATTCCCTTATTAGATGACAGTGCACTAACTCATGTAAGGTATTCCAATTCTTAGCGCAACAAGAAGCTTCTATATGAAGATTTTTTACTTTAATGCATGTATATTTGAACAAAAAGAATTTTTGTTAATTGGGTTTCATTACAAACTTTGCACTGTTCGACTTCTGTAGCTTCTATATTACACCGTCTATTGCTGAGTTAATAGAAACTCTCATTCAGACAATCCAATTTGTCGTGTCTCTAAGGCTGGTCTCACACTTGCATATTTTTATATGCGTGTGTGTCTGTCACCAACTGGATGCACATGCAACGGCCACAAGGGCCTGCAGTCTTTCGGGAGGTCATGATGGCGGTGGCCCAGCTCTGTGGCACTGGCCGTGCAGGTTAGGGGGTATTTACAGGGGATTTTTAATGTCTTTATGTGACGCCACCTGTGGTATCTGACCAGGGATGGCCAGCGCTGCTTAGATGAGCCCCCAGGGGATAGGTATTGTTCAGCCGAGATGGTAACACTCCCCACATGCGGAGCAGGCCCCAGGGATGTAATGAAAGAGTCTTTGGGGATGATAGTGGTGGTAGTTATGGTGCAGGAGGTGACAAGGAGGGCGCGGGAAATAAGCAGGACACAAAGGATGCAGTTCTTTCACCTTTACTCACAGTTCTCAGCAGTTCAGCCAGCCGGCACCGTGTCCTTCGGGTCAGCAATGCAGTCAACACCCAGGCAGTCCAGGGCCACTCCACTGAGACACCCTTTTATATGCCTTTCCAGGTTGCCCTTTTCTGCGCTGGTTTTCTTGCCACCCCTGCCCTGCACCTTCGTGCTACAGTGTCCCAAGCAGGTGGCTACGAGCCCTGTCGAGCAACGATCGACCCATCTTTTGGCCCTAGGTCTAGCCATTATCTTGCAAATTGTCCATGGTAGTTGGCCACTGCACATAAAGTTCAGTGGCCTCCGGTTTCCTGACTCAAACTTGCAGTGTTGTTGCCAGATTGGGGCCGGTCCCCTCTTGCAACCAGTTCTTGCAGCAATGACCAATATGGCGGTTGTGGATTCGGGGTCCCTCTGGCCAGGGTTCTGTGGTGACCTACCCACTGTACGCACTCCTTCCCCTGGTGCTAGCCTCCCCTAGAACTCCATCTCTCTAGGTGGTCCTCCTCATTTCTCTGTCTGCTCTGTTGTTCTCTAACTCTCTGACTCTTTTGACCTCCAACTTACTCCTCCCACCCCCTTCTTAACTATTGCCTCCTCCAGCCAGTGATAGGGTCTTCCCAATTAGAGCCTCTTCCGCCCTTCATCTCCCGGACTGGAGTTAGGATGTGTGTTGGGTGCAAGGTGTGTGTGTGTCTCGGTATTGTGTCCCCTCCTTACCTGGGAGTTGGATACCACACCTATGGATTAGGTGCAGTACCTCTGTGGCGACCAGACCGCAGAGATGCCACAGATATGCATCAGTTTTTGGCTCCATTGTCTTTCAAAAAGGATGGAAACACCTGTTTGTGCATCCAGGTGTCACCATTTTACAATGGATCCGTGTGGATCCGTGGCAAAACATATTTTTCACAGAGACGAAATCTGCATTGAGATGCGTTTTTGGTCTCCATGAAAATTACGTGATGCCGCAGATCCACATGGATCTGTGACACCACATGTAAAATTACAACGGACGCCTATGGGTGTGGAAACAGCCAGACAGTATAGATCCCGGTGGATCCGTACTTCCGGGCTGTGATACATGAACTGCGCATGCGCAGGACATGTGCAGAATGCAGGTCTAAATGACACACACCCTGGGGGGCATCTCACTATGGATCCTACGGATCCATGAAAGATATACAAACGGATGCTGCTTGCAGCATCCAGTTTGCATTTGCGTGGGAATCCGTGGGCATGGAGTGTTTTCCTGCATGCCCGTCGATTCAAAAATCTGCTAATGTGAAACCAGCATAACTCTTCTATCCCTCGTTTTCTGAGCTGCTCTTAGCTGATTTATAATCATAGACAACATCAAAGTTGAGGGGGCAGTGAAACAAAGAGCCTGTAAAAGACCACCGATGTGAACTTTTTAATGAAACCAAACTGCAACTATTATTTTTAGCCCAAAATACATACAGATAAGTAAAATAAAATGTCCAAAGTGGTGGAGAAACCATTTGAGAGCAGCCTAAAATAATGACAGTGACCGTGATCATGATTTATGTGTCACATGTATCGGTATTGTAGATTTCATAAAATCACAGTTATAAATTTGTTTTGCCGTTCAAGCATTATATGAGCAAGGAATGCTCCTAGTTTACGGCTGGTTGACACTTTGTTCTCTATTACTTTGTATAGCGACTGTAGAGTGGGGTTGGGTGGTGTTAGCCTGCAGGTCATGAAGATTGAGGACTCTACAAAGGGTGGATCATTCAGAGGACTCCTGACTCGGCTAACGTGGCAACTTTCCAAATGTTCCCAACGATTCCTTTAAACTTGACTTATTTGTGTGTTTGTGCTTCTACCTCCATTTGCTAAAAACATTTGTTCTATTTTAGGTTTTGATCGGCAACTATCCTTGTGTTGTGTCTTCTGCTGACGAGAATACATTGACATGTACGGTGGATCCCCAGGACTCAATGGACATTGGGGTGGCAGAAATGGTGTCACTCAAAGTAAACAACCTGGGCAATGCCATCAACACATTAAGAAATGAGATGGACAGGCGATTCGCCTTGCTGCCCCACATTGACTATATCTCACCAAACAACGGGTCCACTACAGGATCACCAGAGTCACGATACATGGGTCCGGGTTCATAAATGGCAGCACTGATGTGACGTCATTAGGTTGTAACTTTGTATCTGTAAATTACACAGACGTTGTATGTGATACCCTCCCCAGCTACTCACACAGCGTTGATTTTGGGGTAACAGTGAAGGGAATCGCCGCCCAGTGCATCGGATCCTGCAGCTTTACCTTTTCTAGTGAACTTACACCACAAGTATCCAGTGTTTACCCAACTGAAGTCCGAAATGCCACCACAGTCTACATCACTGGCCTTGGCTTTGGGGCTGATATTAATGATGTAATTGTTTATGTTGGTGACAATATATTAGATCTAGTAGATGTCAATGACACTGATATAACAGGCAACATAGACCCCATTCCTGCTGGAAGCTATCCTGTCAGAGTAATTGTACTAAGTAAAGGTTTGGCTGAGGGGTCTATCGCCGTGAATAGTCCTGCAGAAGCGGATCTTATGACACCTTCTGGAAGTGTTTTAGGTGGAACTCTTCTACTTATCCAAGGAAATGGATTTCACCCTACCAACACCACCGTGCAAATCGATGGTGCACCATGTCCGGTTACAGCGGTTACTCATTATAGTGTCCAGTGCATCACTCCTCCCAGCACCACTGCTAAAATTGCCACCCTGATCATCAACATACCATCTGCTTCCTACCCATCACTCAGCTTCTCCTACTCCGAGGCCGATACCCCGACAGTAGAGTCAGTTCTTCCAATCTCAGGTAAGAATTTTCATTTTTGTTAATGTAATATTTTTGGTGATTTATTCTGTAGAGGTAGAAGAGATGAGAATGGCCGACATCACATTATGTTGGTAAAAGTATTGGGAATGTTATATTTCAACTTGGGTCTTTTATTCTCCTGAGAGTAGATGTTTCATGTTATTCACATTTCATGTTGCCGGGAAGGAACCAACAAAAATCTGTAGGATGTTTAGTACATGTGAAGAAAGAAATGCTTGATTCCTTGGATCCCCAACAATCCTGAGGACTTGTATTAAATGGTGCAAAGGTGCTAGACCATTCATTGTCTATGGGATTGACAGAGCAGATTGCTGCCTTTGACATTCTCTATAGTCCTATAGACAATGACTGGAGAGAATGTGGAGCATGAATATCACCTCATTATTCAAGCTGGGGCTCTGCAACATCAGTTCTTTGGTTCCAAGACCCTGTTCTTGGGATCTTTTATATAATCCCAGTTGTTGGACTACTTGCTATCAGTAAATTATTTCTTATCCTATCCTAAATTACTATCATGGGAATAACCACTTTAATAAAAACATAGCATGCACTCCTTTTTCTCAGTCTATTAGTTGACTTTTTTATGCTTTGCACCAAAATGTAGCATATTTTGGACACTTTTTAACACTTCCTACTCTAAGCACCTTTCAAAACTATCACTTGTTGCCCACTTTGAGGTATAAATTGTATTTAGCATAGTAAATGTGATGCATGTCTCTGCTTGGACAAGGCAGGGTAGTCAAAGGTTCTGGGGTCAAATACCACAAGAGTACGTCATGGACTAAAGGGAAACACAAAGGCGTAGTCAGGTCACAGCCAAGTTTAAGGCTACCAGGAGGATGGCGTATCAGAGCAAAGGGGCAAGGTAAAGGGTTGGTCAGAGGAGGTCTAAGGTCTGGCAGCAGTATATAAAAACAGAGCACAGATAAGTTAGGCCAACATGCACCAATAAGCAAGATGCTACCACTGGCAGTGATCTGGAACTAACTGCACAGCTAATTAGCTGGACAATCACAGAGAACAGGGAACACATGAAGAAGCTCAGCAGTTCCCAGTCTCAGATTGAATCAACATACCAACAGCTTAGCACAGCCCAACACTAGATTGGACGTCTGAGCTGTCACTCACAGAATTGACAGCTCAGCACAGCTCAGATTCCATAGTACAGCAAACTATCACTCCCTATGTCCAAGACACACTGAGTGGAGGGATTGTGACAGTGAATCTTCCCATGTGTTTATTGGGGAATTGAAGTCTCTATTATAAAAACAGAGCTCCAACAGGAGTTATAAGGAAATTTACCATTGCTGGGTTCTGTACTTATTCAGGTTGAAAAAATCAGTATTCAAGGGTGGACACTCACATTAGAGCTAGTTGTGCCATGCTTTATGCAAAGTCTCTTAAACTGGCAATCTCAAGGACGCAATGAGCAAAACATAATCAAGAAACTGATCATTTTTTTATTTTAAATAATGAATCTTGTTATTTTTATTGCTTCTCAGGACCTCCAGGAACCAACGTCACAGTGTCCGGTTCTGGTTTTGGCTTGGATACTTCAGAAATGAAAGTAACAATTGGCAATGCCACATGCGCCATCGTAGAAGCGTCTGATAGTCAGCTGAACTGCACTGTAGGAGATTACTGGGGCGGCACATTCCCCATTTCATTCCAAAATGAAAGGGGTTTGCAAGATCCAGTGCAAAATTCACTATTTACTTAGTATGACTGACGTGTCTCCAAATGCAGGTGAGTCCTAAATATAATTATAAAGGGCTGGGATTAAAGTCTCTCTAGTGTGGACCATGGGATATCAAGGCCAAGTGGCTATGAAGTGAAACAGATGATAAATATATGATCAATGGAGATCTCACCTTTGAAACTCTTACCAATCATAAAAATGAGTGTCCTGGTCCCTGAAGTGAATGGATTGGTCATGTACATGAGTGACCACAACTGCATTCATGCTTTTGAGACTATAGTGGTCTTAGTGTGTATGTGAGACCACTACTCACATAAGCATATTATCCATCCATTCATACAGGGGATACAGGACCCCAATTCTCAAACTGCTCTACTTGCCTCCAAATGTTTTATTGAACTGCCTGATCATAATTCTATCTGATCCCATACAGGCAGTTTTGGTGGAGGGTTAATTCTCACAATCGCTGGCTCTGGATATGATAATGAACTGTCCAAGGTCTTTGTCTGCAACTCTGAGTGCCAAGTGGACCAGGAGAGATCAACTGCAAACTTTCTGTACTGCACAACGCCCATGAGGAACAGTAAGTGAGCCAGTATAATAAGGGCAAATAATTCTACTATATATATATAACCATTGACATCGTGTCTTCCATCAGATACTGATACATCATCCCAAAGCTGTAATGTCACCGTGATGAATGGAATTAACTCTGTTCAACTCAGTAACTGCTTCACATACTCCTCTGCATTAACTCCCAACATAACTGATGTCACACCCAAGAGAGGAGGCACAGGCGGGGGGACCAGACTGACGATCACGGATCCATGTTCAGGTAAGCACATATCTGCAGGTTTCCTACAATCGCAGTTCAGGTTTGGGATATTAGTGAGATCTAATATTGAAGAAATAAATTAAGCCAGACATGTGACTTGAAGCAAGGATGACCAGGCTATGACTTATCTAGCTTGACATGTCAAAGAAAGAGAAATCACTGGAGAAAGATGACATGGTCAGAATAACAGGAGGAACAAACGAAGCGGAAAATCGGCAACCTGATGACTTGATACTATTAAGATAACAACTGAGAGTCCCTGGTGGACCTATCTAGGTGGAGAAGACTGTGGTGGACCCATCTAGGAGAAGACTGTGGTGGACCCATCTAGGAGAAGACTGTGGTGGACCTATCTAGGAGAAGACTGTGGTGGACCATCTAGGAGAAGACTGTGGTGGACCCATCTAGGAGAAGACTGTGGTGGACCTATCTAGGAGAAGACTGTGGTGGACCTATCTAGGAGAAGACTGTGGTGGACCATCTAGGAAAGACTGTGGTGGACCCATCTAGGAGAAGACTGTGGTGGACCTATCTAAGGAGAAGACTGTGGTGGACCCATCTAGGAGAAGACTGTGGTGGACCCATCTAGGAGAAGACTGTGGTGGACCTATCTAAAGAGAAGACTGTGGTGGACCCATCTAGGAGAAGACTGTGGTGGACCCATCTAGGAGAGACTGTGTGGACCATCTAGAAGACTGTGGTGGACCATCTAGGAGAAGACTGTGTGACCTATTAGGAGAGAAGACTGTGGTGGCCATCTAGGAGAGACTGTGTGACCTATCTAGGAGAAGACTGTGGTGGACCTACAGTATCTAGGCTTCACAAGATCAACTTTCCTACAGAGCGTTCATCCATCAAGTCGCCATGGCTCGAGATCAAGCTAAAGGCCGTTAAAAAAAATGTTGAAGGTGTTGTGTTGCAACTCATTCCTTAGCCCCTTGCATGTTTGTAAAATAAAAATGCTTATATTTGTAGCTCTGCGTTCACCTCATTTCAGTAAGCTTCAGATTGTTTTCAATTTGATGCTGTTAGATGCAGCCACCAGCTTGTCTTGGTATGATGGCGTCCATTCATTGTGTTGTGTCTCCAGTCCAATGTTTTCTCACCCGCTCTGCATAGACTAATTCACGGCTCGAGTTCTGCCAGTCAATGCTGTAATGCCATGCTATGAACAGTAAAGATATACTAGAAGCTTACACAGGTTTTTTTTTTAGTATGTCAAAAACAACAATTTTTGAGTAGAAACCACTTCAAGAAACGTTTTTCTTTGTGGATCTTCTTTGGAAATGGTTTGGATGAGCTTTACTAACTTTTTTTATAACTTTTTTCTTGGAATTATATTTTTTGCAGTCTACTGATTGGAGAATGCTTAGTTTAGAGCATTTTCCATCATGAACCACTTCAAAGAAGTGGCATGCATTTTTCCCGTTTTCCAGCAGATGTTTCTCAAAAATATCCATAAGACTGAACATGTAAAGTGCAAGTCGTTTTATGATAAAGATGAATATAAAAAGTCTTTCCAACTGTCACGGGTGGTAAAGGGAGTCAGGCAGCAGGTTCGTAAGTTGGGCAAAAGGCAAACAGAGGAACTAGTCTGACCTTAGATTGAGATTCCCTTGCTCTCCCCATTCCTGGAATTGCCTTGAGGGTGAGGATGCCGGGCCGCCACCCTTGCCCTTTGCTCCTGATCAGCCCTAGGCTAAGTACCCCCTTACCTCCACTAACAGATCGGGATGCACAGCAACTCCACAAAATAGGGAAAACTCCTAGGCAGGAACAACAGGAAGGCATCATCACACACTGCACTACATCCTTACAGCACACGGTCTTGGCAGAGACTAAAACTCCATCAGCGACACCTTCTGGTGGATGAGGGAACTATTTAAAGGCTGGGTCACCCAATACACCCCGAATATCTCACCTGCAGAGCCGCCTCAGACATAACCACAGCAGCTTCAGACATTAACTCCGAATGTGCCAAAAGAAATTTCCTTCCATTTAACTACAGCAGAGCAATTCACATGGACTGCCGAGCACTCAACCCATGAGACCAACAATTTTTGAAGAATATTTTAGGTATCTTTTAGAGCGGACTCTTTCTAAAAGACTCCTCAAAAAACTCTGTCTGCACACGCCCTAAGCCCACCAAAGCGGAGGTAGAATGTCTTCATGAGGCAAGAATTAACAATGTAAGGCTGAAAAAGCAGCAATGAATAATGATGTGCCTTGCCCAGTGGTGACTGCCATGCCCTGTATTGTGAGGGGGTCATTGAATCTCCAATTACACATTGTCCCTTGCTGGTCTTACCTTGATTCACATTTTGAAATCCCATCCCGTTCAAAGGAAAGAGGTTTAACTGCAAGAAAAAACCTTTCCTTGCCCTGACTTGAGGTTCTGTCTTCTTGTCCAGGCGTTGTCTTGAATTTACTTTCACCTTTGTTCTCTTGGCAGCACTAACACCTCCGCCATCAATGTCACCATAGCACAGTCCCCATGTGACGTCCAATCCGCCAATACCACACAGATCGTGTGTGTGACCAGCGCTCATTCTCCTTCACAAAGAGCCAAGGTCACCGTGTACATCGAAGGACAAGGCAACGCTAAGATGGTAAGAAATGTGATAACAGAATCAGAGGATACACTGAAGAGAAGGGTGACCCATGGGCCAAGATGACATGTTACAAAATGTCTCATGATCCAGGTCAGTAAGGTCAAAAGGTGTAAAGTGGTGCATTATGGTAAAGCACGTCAGAGCATACGGACACCCAGCGTGCAGCCAACACAAGAGTAATAATGGGGATGGTGAAGAAGAAAGGCGTAGGGAGAGGGGTCACCTCCTGGCACTCATCTGAGTCTGTGCCGTACGCTCCCTAATGTCACTGTCATGAGCCCTAAACTCATCCTGATTAGTGTGGAGCCAGCACAGACATTGTATGTATACCACAACACAAGGGAAAGGTGGACAGAAGGGAGAAATAGAGACACTAATAGCAAGCATTAAACACTCTAAACTCCTCCAATGCAGCTAAACTCCAGAGCTGCAGACACCCGAAATCCTTTGCTTTTTCCAGAGACAGGCTCCTTCCAAAATGATCAGTATAGAAATAGATTCTATAACCGGTGTCAGATGTTTAGACATGTGACTATTTATAGTTGAGGGGAGTGGTCACAAAAAAGGGTCCTTAACTCCTCCAGCACTAAAAGAAAGTAGAGTCATTCAAATACCAGTTGTAGAGTGTGATCAATAAGACAATGATATCTTCTTGTTCCAGACCCATTAGAGATTTCCATAGGGAGGACAGTCATGACACCACTTGAATCAAGGTGTTTCTGCGCTATCCGCCAAATATACAAAAGTTAGATCCTGATAATAGGAGTTTCCAGTCCCCATCCCTGGTGGAGAACAGGTTGCTCATGTGAAGTCACTTCCATGTTATTCTCTGGGACGACACAAACAGATGATATAATAAAATGAAAAGTTTCTTCACATTGCTTCTAGTCTTTGCTTGTGCAAATGAGAATAAAGCTGATCCCTCCACAGTGTGACAGCCCTTGAGATACTTGTAGACAGCTATTAAGTCTACTCTCAGTCTTCTTTTTGGCAAGCCAAACATCCTGTAACTATTCATCATAGGACATGGTTTGCAGACCGGTCACCATTCTGGTCACCCTTCTCTGAATTTGCTCCAGTTTGTTGATGTCTTTTTTAAAATGTGTTGCCCAGCACTGGACACAGTATCCAGATGAGGTCTGACTAAAGAGGAGTAGAGGGGGATAATGACCTTATGTGATCAGGACTGTATGCTTCTATTAATACATCCCACAATTGTTTTTGTCTTTTTTATTGTTGCATCACACTATATCTAATATATTTTTTCTGATTCTTGTTAGGATAACGCAGACTTTTTCTACATTGATGTTTGGTCTTCTATGTACACTTGGGGAGGGGAATCTCCACCAGATGAAGGGTCAATGGCGGTCATCACACAGGGGCAAACGATATTGCTGGATATGACTACACCAGTGCTGAAGATGTTGCTAATTCAAGGTAATGGAACTCTTTTGCCATACACGGCAGGAAAATAATAGAAGACTTAATATACAGTTGCTAAAATTAAAGGGAACCAACCACCTCAGATCACCCTAATACACAGTTAGTACATGTCCCTGCACCCTAAGGATACCTTTCCAGCACTGTTTTTGTGTAAAATCTTGCATTAGTATAACTGATATAAAGAGTTTATAAACTTATTAGCCTGGTGACTTCTGGGCGTATCCCTCCTTCTGTTATACTTCAGGGCTGTGCATTGCATTTCTGTGCTCCCCCTCCCTCCGTGCCTGCTGCCCTGCCCTGATGGGCGTGATCGTTATCTCCTCTGCACGGAGGGAGGGGGAGCACAGCCATGCAATGAATGCACAGCCCTGAAGTATAACAGAAGGAGGGATACGCCCAGAAGTCACCAGGCTAGTAAGTTTATAAACTCTTATATATCAGTTATACTAATGCAAGATTTTACACAAAAACAGTGCTGGAAAGGTATCCTTAGGGTGCAGGGACATGTACTAACTGTGTATTAGGGTGATCTGAGGTGGTTGGTTCCCTTTAATTTAAAATGGTCTTTTACTTTTATTCCTCCCATTGTCCTTTGTTTCCTCTTCCTAAAAAATTCTGGATCTCTAGCTGTGTAAATTGGAACCTAAATGGCATACTCTTCAGAATAGTCTTAAATTAGGAAGACCCTAATTCAGCGGAAATTAGTAAGACCCTCATTCGGCGGAAATTAGTAAGACCCTCATTCGGCGGAAATTAGTAAGACCCTCATTCGGCGGAAATTAGTAAGACCCTCATTCGGCGGAAATTAGTAAGACCCTCATTCGGCGGCCAGGTCAGTATTTCGTGGCTTCCTGACAGAAACCCTACAAACTATCTCCTACCTGCCGGCATTCTTGGCTCCTCTTTCAATTAGCCGGCCTGGTGTGATGTTGACACATGATGACCAGATGATCAAAAGAGGTACCGGAGATGCTGGCAGGTAGGATGTTGTTTGTAGGGTTGTTGTCTGGCAGCCATGGAGCTAATTCTCCAGCACTAAAGACCCTGTTTTATTAGCCATAGTATATAGTGACTACAAAGGCTGCCTCTTATGCTGGACAACTCCATTCATTGACTTGTTCAAGATATTGGTTTCTATAGATATCACGTAAAATATCTCATTACCTCTGAGGTGCTGTCTGAAGACTTGCTTCCAGGACTTGCTGCTGATTGCTGGACACCATGTAAATCTGCTCCAAAATCCACATATAAAACATTTTGGGAAAGTGCCCTATGGATGACATTGGTGCTCTAGGGAGATTTTGTGTTTGTGGACTATTATGGTCCCAAAAATGTCCTCCCTCCTATACACATACAGTGTATATTATACCCACAGCTCCCACACACGTACATCATAATTTCATAAATAGACAGATAAATTGTAACACCCTCACAGTACTCCAGTTCTAGTACAATAGAATGATGTCCCTAAAGGTTCCCCTGTGGTATGATGTCCTCAAGGTTCCCACACACAGTATTATGATCCCACACACAGTGTGATGGTCTGTCTATATGATGCCCCCCACAACCCTCCATGCAGTAGCATTGGCCCTCAGTATAATGTATGATGGCTCCACTCAGTATGATGGCCCCCACTCAGTATAGTGATCCATATTCAGTATAATGACAACCACTCAGTATGATGGCCCCCACTCACTATAATGATCCCTATTCAGTATAATGACAACCACTCAGTATGATGGCCCCCACTCACTATAATGATCCCTATTCAGTATAATGACAACCACTCAGTATGATGACCCCCACTCTTGATGAGCCCTACTCAGTATTATGGCACCCACTGAATATAATGGCACCACTTAAAATGATGGCCCCCACTCAGTATAATGACCCCCTACTTAAGCTCCCACTCAATATAATGAACCCCACTCTGTATGATGGCCCTCGTTCAGTTTGATGGCACCCACTCAGTATGATGGCCCCCACTCAGTATGATGGCCCCCACTTAATATGATGTCCTCCACTCAGTATGATGGCCCCCACTTAATATGATGGCCTCCACTCAGTATGATGGCCTCCACTTTATATTATGGACACCACCTTTATATGATGACCTCCACTCTATTATGAATGGCATTTTAGTCTCTTAGTATGATGACTCCTTACTGCAG
>JARQOC010000005.1:53257534-53269190 GCA_033576535.1 Allobates femoralis | reverse complement strand
GCAACCCGTAGTATGTGGTCAGGGTGACCACCGCTGCCATATTCCTGCTGGGGACGGTGATAAGGGTCAGCGTAGATGGTAAGCCTTCCACGGGTAGGGCTAGGTGTTCCCAGGGCAGGTGTAGTGGGGGCTGCGTACTCTGGATGCTGCACCGGCTCTGCAGCTTCTCCAGCCAGCACATGGGGACAGCAAGGCGGCTCTGCGGGTGGAAGTTCTGCTGAAGTTTGCAATAATAAACCACAGACACAGATTTGCTACCCTGGTGTTCCACCCACCTACTGGGGTGCTTGGTTGGCATGTAGTTACATATACTCGTGGTGCTCAGGTTGCCTTTGCCTTGACCTTTGCTCAGCTTAGTATGGCAAATGCTACAGATTATAATATTTTTCTTTGACGGACTTTCATTAAAAAAATTCCAGATAGCGGCTGAGTGCCCCCATGCCCTGACTTGGGCCAGAGTGAGGGTACTCTTGAGAATAGCTGACCCTGTTCTCACTCTGTTAAAACCACTACCCCTTGGCACCTGTGTTGGTGTTGCGTATCAATCTTCCTCTGTGTTGCTGTGCTAGTTATGCGTGCCAACGGTCCACATCGGATCAGTGGACTCATCATCAACCAACTCATCTTCCATGTCATCCTTCTTCACAGTTGTTGAGATTGTAGGCTGACCTGACTGTGTCTCATCATCATCATCCTCAACATCTGGAGACAGTAGATCAGGTTCCTCAAAGGGAATTTCTCCTGGCTGTGGGTCCTCAATTAAAGCTAACTGTGAATCCCCAAAAGTATCTGGGGAAAAAAAGGACCATTGCTGACTTGCAGTAGTTTCACCCCTAAATGTGTAGAGGAGGGGCCTCCCAAAAGTATAGAGGAGGGGCCTCCCAAAGGATAGAGGAGGACCTTCCCCAAAATATAGAGGATGGCCCTCTGAAAAGTATAAAGGAGGGCTGTTCCAAAAGTATAGAGGAATGCCCTCCCAAATGTCTAAGTAAGAGCGGTCCCTCCACAACGTATGTTATAGGACCATCTCTAGACCCTCATCAAACTCAGGTTTCCTGTATACTGCAGGCCCTATGAACATTTGAATTTAGGGTCACAAAATGTCATGGAGGTGGAGGAGGAGGAGGAGGAGGATGAAGACGAACATTACAATGGGCACATTGTAATCTGCTGTGGAATATGTATTTCACAATCACAGTGTCAATGAGGGAGGGACATACATTACAGGGCCATCTCTGGGCCCTCCCCAAACACAGGTTTCCTGTCTACTGCAGGCCCTCTGAACATTTGAATGTAGGCCTGAAGAATCACATAGCGGCTGTGAAGGAGGAGGAGGAGAAGGAGGCTGAAGCCCAACGCTTCATTGTGCACATTGTAAACTACTATAGAATATGTATTCCACTATCACAGTGTCAATGAGGGAGGGACCAACCAAATGTCTACGTAAGAGCAATCTCTCCAAAATACATCTCACTGAGGCCTCTGAGATCAAAGATCTACATACTTACTGGTACGTTGTAGCTGACCTTGTAAAGTGCTGGTGAATAGCTAACTAAATATGATGTATGGCAGAGGGACCTACAAAATCTATAAGTCAGGGTCCTCCCAATTGCAAAAGGCAAAAAAAGCTACTACAACAGTACATGTGAACAAATGCTAAAATCTATATACGGTATTTTGGTTTCTCTGGTTTATTTAGCCTTGTATACAAGTGATTATGCAGGAAAACATGTTTGTGAACCTTTTTGGCCTGTTAAGTGCAATTTAGGTTAGGTTTGGTAGTTGTTTTTGTGTATTTGTAACATTGGCGTAATCCTGCAACAAACTTAATTCCACAAACCAGATGTGAGTCAGAAATGCCTGCAGGCAGATTCTCCAGGCTCTTCCCATTGTGTTCCATCACTTTCCCACCCTTTTCCTCTGGCCCCCAGACCCCTTTGTAGGGTCCGGCAGACAATTACGTTTCCTGTTTACTCATATTGTACTCACTATTTGGAATGAATACCTGATTATTAGAAAGTACTCGTAACGAGGATAGCGATTACGAATATTACGGTACTCACTCATCACTAGCTAGGAGGAAAGGTCAGATGATGAAGACAGAAGCTGGCACAGGGTCCGTGGGAGAGAAAAAGGTTTAAATTGCAGAAGATGTTCTTTATGTGAGGGGGGAAAACCAGTCTTAGACTATGTTCACACTGGGCATTCTTGGTATGTTTTTGGTGCGCCATTTTTTTGGGCATTTTCTGCTCCACTAACATCTAATTACTTACCCTCCCTGTGATCCAACAGTGAGTCCGGTGATGTCTTCATCCCAGGCAGCAGCAGGACCTGTGAGGTGCAAGGTCCTGGAAACACTGAACAGACAAACTCACCCACAGATGCTGCATGGGATGAAGGTATCACCGAGACTCACCATGGGATTACAGGGAGGGTAAGAAAGTATGTGGGTTTGTCTGTGTGTCTCTGTCTGTATCACCTGAACACGGAGCAAAAGAGCATCACAAACGGATGATACGTTTGCAATGTTCTTTTATTGGTAAAAATGTATCAATAAAAAAATGGAGCACAAACGCCCTGTCTGAAAATAGTCTTAGTGCGGTAGTACGTGGCAAAGTATCTTTCGTCAGATTGAGGAGGTGAAGCTGCTGCCTGTAAAGAGCTCAGAGGGGCAGTAACTTCAGGAGACCAGACTTCCCTCCCACAGTAGATTCACTCAAACTAGTACAGTTCTTTGTTAACATATTCAGTTGTGGAATTTATTTTTATTTTAATATCTATTGATTAAGATGTATTTTGATGATGGGACAACCCCTTTAAGTCTCTGTCTCCTCTTTAAAGACCGCATTGTATAATGCTGTTAGGAGGAGAGAAAAGGGTGGTGAGTGACATGCTCCCTCAGCTTGAGTCCTGTTTTCCTTGGGCAAAGCGGTGGGGAAGCCAATCACCAAAGTGCATTTTAAAGTGATGTTGGTGGAGCCATGTTAAATACTGTATTTCTCGCCAGGCTGCCTCAGAGTTGTGGAGAAAAAAAATACATAGGACAACATTATTTGCAATTTTCATTAATATGTTTCATTTTTGATGGAACATCCTAATATTTCCAAAGCATTAATCCTTGTTTTCTTATAATTTTCGGGTACATTTTCCTGTTCCTGTTTGCTTAGTCCAAACCTGTTCACATAAATACAACCGTACAGGTACGATACATGGATGCCAATCACGTATCTTTGCCCTGGCACAACATTATATGTGTCCCCTATATCGGTCATCCATATTGTTTAGGGTTGTTTACTAAAGCTCGGAAACAGAATATAGATAAGCAATGATGATTAGGTTCTATGAATTAATAGTGACATTTTTAATCAAAAATTATTTTTTGCTTGCAGTGTCTGGAAAACACAGACTGCGAAGACGCGCTGTGGCTGGGATCCTGGACACAACTATGTCCAATATCAATGTAAACCTAGTCATTTACCAATGTTACTACAAGGACTGTATACCACCCCCTTCTTCAACCCCAGCCTCATCCAACTCTTCTGATTCTGACAGTGGAAGGTAACACGTAAATCTCCATCATTCATGATTCTCAAATCACTTCTTCTTTAGAAGAATAAAGAACTATGTGTTAATTCCAATTCAAACCACTTGGGGTTGTAAAATGCAGTTTAACCCCATAACGACGGCCTAACGCCCAGAGACGTCGGAAAAAATGGGTACTTATGCCTGGCCGACGTCTGTAGACGTTGGCCAGGGAAAGTGCTCTAGCGCCCCCCAGTGGTCAAAAATCTCCGGGGTTTCAGCTACCGGGGGTAGCTGAGACCCCCAAGATTATGAATCGGGGGCTTTTTTAACATCACGGTAATGTGATGACCGGTAAGCACCGTTTACCGGTCATCACATTACAAAAAATGAGACTGCCGGTAAAAAATGCTTTCACTTTCATCCGACGTGAAAACACACGTCGGATGACAGTGAAGCATTAACCCCTAAGTGTCCTAAGACCCCCGGTACCGGGGATCTTCCTCCCACCCCCACCCCTCCCCCGATCTGTCTCAAAATGGCGGCGGCGGGCGCTAAAACCCGCCACCGCTGCTGCATCTCCATGCGATCTGACATGTCATACATGTCAGATCGCATGGAAATGTCAGTGCTGGTGCCCGACAGCCTCCTCCTGTGCCCATCAGCCTCATTCTGTGCCCATCAGCCCCCTCCGGTTCCCCCCACGTTCCTCCTGCCCAGCTCGCTCCTTCGTCCTCCCTCCTCCTCCTCCCCCTCTCTAAAACAGCGCCGCAGCGCTCAGGAACCGCCGGCTGCCCCCTCCTGCACAATCCTCCCCGATGTGACATGTCACACATGTCACATCGGGGAGAGATCTAATGCACCCTGGCCCCTGCCCCCTGTTTCTAAGAGCCCCCTTCCCCCCCGGTCATCCCCGATCTCACCTGTCTTCATCTCCCTGGAGCGGCTCCTTCTTCTCCTGGCTCCCTGTGCTGTCTGCCGGCTTCATGCGCAGACAGAGCAGATAATGCTCTGTCTGCTAATAGACAGTTCATGACCTCAGTGAGGTCATGGCTGGTCAGGATCCTTTGTTCACAAAGGGTCAATTGTGATCCCATGATGGGATCACAATTGACCCTTTGTGAACAAAGGATCCTGACCTAACATGACCTCATTGAGATCATGAGCTGTCAGTCTAATCACAGACAGTGCAGTCTCTGCATAGACTGACAGCTCATGATCGCAGTGAGGTCATGTCAGGTCAGGATCCTTTGTTCACAAAGGGTCAATTTTGATCCCATGATGGGATCACAATTGACCCTTTGTGAACAAAGGATCCTGACCTGACATGACCTCACTGTGATCATGAGCTGTCAGTCTAATGACAGACAGTGCAGTCTCTGCATAGACTGACAGCTCATGATCGCAGTGAGGTCATGTCAGGTCAGGATCCTTTGTTCACAAAGGGTCAATTGTGATTTCATGATGGGATCACAATTGACCCTTTGTGAACAAAGGATCCTGACCTGACATGACCTCACTGCGATCATGAGCTGTCAGTCTATGCAGAGACTGCACTGTCTGTGATTAGACTGACAGCTCATGATCGCAGTGAGGTCATGTCAGGTCAGAATCCTTATTTCACAAAGGGTCAATTGTGATCCCATGATGGGACCACAATTGACCCCTGTGTGAACCAAAGATCCTGACCTGCCATGACCTCACTGAGGTCATGAACTGTCAGTCTGTTAGCAGACAGAGCAGTCTCTGCATAGACTGATAGCTCATGATCTCAGTGAGGTCATGTCAGGTCAGGATCCTTGGTTCACAAAGGGTCAATTGTGATCCCATGATGGGATTACAATTGACGCTTTGTGAACCAAGGATCCTGACCTGATATCATCCTACTGAGGTCATGACCTGTCATTCTCCTGGAAGAATGCCAGATTTTATAGCATATGGGGGACGCCCCATATGCTGTAAAAGACTGAAAATCATCGAGGGACCTCCCACTGGACTACGTCGGACCTTCCTGCTGGACTACGTCGGACCTTCCTACTGGACTACGTCGGATGCCAAAGAATAATAAAGATGGGGTCTAAATAGTGTCTGTGTGTTTTTTCTAATAAAAATATTTTTTTCTGTCTTGTGTCTTCTTTACAATTTACTAGGGATTCTTAATGGCCCGGTCTAATATTGGCCAGACATTAAGAATCTCGGGCTTAGTACCAGCTGCAAAAAAAGCTGGCATTAACCCCTTATTACCCAGTCTGCCACCGCTACACGGCAGCTGGAAGAGCTGGATACAGCGCCAGAAAATGGCGCTTCTATGAATGCGCCATTTTCTGGGGCGGCTGCGGACTGCAATTCGCAGCGGGGGGGGCCCAGAAAGCTTGGGCCTCCCTACGCTGAGGATTCCAGCCCCCAGCTGCCTAGTTGTACCTGGCTGGCCCAAAAATGTGGCGAAGCCCACGCCATTTTTTTTTTTATTATTTCAAGAAATAATTAAAAAAACAATAGGGCTTCCCTATATTTTTGGTTTCCAGCCAGGTAAAACTAGGCAGAAGGGGTTGGTGGCAGCCCGTAGCTGCATGCTGTACCTGGCTGGACCAAAAATATGGCGAAGCCCCACGTCGTTTTTTTTTTTAAATGTAATAAAGAAATACTAAAAAAAAAGCAGGAGAGGAGACGACCAGGACACGGTGTCTCCGTATCTTGTGCACATGCTCTAAAAGTGAGAAATTGTGTGAAAAAAAGAAAATGTTCAATATGACTTTATCAAATTTTGTGAAGTAGCTGTAAGTTCTAAATGCTCACTATACTCCTAGATATAATCCTTGAGGCGTCTAGTTTCCAAAATGGGGTGACTTGTGCGGAAGCTCCAATGTTTAGGCACATAGGAGCCCCCCATATGCGACATGGTGTCCGCTAACTATTGGAGCTAATTTTCCATACAAATTGTTAGCAGACACCATGCCGCATATGGAGAGCCCCTGTGTGCCTAAACATTGGAGCTCCCCCAAAATGACCCCATTTTGGAAACTAGACCCACCAAGGAACATATCTAGATGCATAATGAGCACTTTCAACCCCCAGGTGCTTCACAAATTAGTCCGTAAAAAGGAAAAAAAGAAGATTTTGTGGAAAAAAGTACTTTTTCATTTTTACGGATCAGTTTGTGAAGCACCTGGGGGTTCAAAATGCTCACTATGCATCTAGATAAGTTCCTTGGGGCGTCTAGTTTACAAAATGGGGTCACTTGTGGGGGAGCCCCAATGATTAGGCACATAGAGTCTCTTCATACGTGACATGGTGTCAACTAACAATTGGAATTGTAAGCGCATACCATGTCATGTATGGAGAGCCCCTGTGTGCCTAAACATTGGAGCTCCCGCACAAGTGACCCCATTTTGGAAACTAGACCCCCCAAGGAACTTATTCAGATGCATAGTGAGCGCTTTGAAACCCCAGGTGCTTCACAAATTAGTCCGTAAAAAGGAAAAAGTACTTTTTTTTTTTCACAAAAATCTTTTTTTCCTTTTTACGGACTAATTTGTGAAGCACCAGGGGGTTGAAAGTGCTCACTGTGCATCTAGATATGTTCCTTGGGGGGTCTTGTTTCCAAAATGGGGTCACTTGTGGGGAAGCTCCAATGTTTAGGCACGCAGGGGCTCTCCATACGTGACTTGGTGTCCGCTAACAATTGGAGCTAATTTTCCATTCAAATTGTTAGCGGACACCATGTCGCTTATGGAGAGCCCATGTGTGCCTAACCATTGGAGCTCCCCCACAAGTGACCCCATTTTGGAAATTAGACCCCCAAGGAACGTATCTAGATGCATAGTGAGCACGTTGATCCCTCTGGTGCTTTACAAATTGATCTGTAAAATTTAAAAAGTACTTTCTATTCCACAAAAATGTTCTTTTTTCATTTTTACGGATTCATTTGTGAAGCACCTTGGGGTTCAAAGTGCTCACCACCCATCTAGATAAGTTCCTTGGGGGGTCCAGTTTCCAAAATGGGGTCACTTGTGGGGGAGCTCCAATGTTTAGGCACGCAGGGGCTCTCCATACGTGACTTGGTGTCCGCTAACAATTGGAGCTAATTTTCCATTCAAATTGTTAGCGGACACCATGTCGCGTTTGGAGAGCCCCTGTGTGCCTAAACATTGGAGCTCCCCCCCAAGTGACCCCATTTTGGAAACTAGACCCCCCAAGGAACGTATCTAGATGCATAGTGAGCACGTTGAACCTTCTGGTGCTTTACAAATTGGTCCATAAAATTTAAAAAGTACTTTCTATTCCACAAAAATGTTCTTTTTTCATTTTTACGGATTCATTTGTGAAGCACCTTGGGGTTCAAAGTGCTCACCACCCATCTAGATAAGTTCCTTGGGGGGTCTAGTCTCCAAAATGGGGTCACTTGTGGGGAAGCTCCAATGTTTAGGCACACAGGGGCTCTCCATACGTGACTTGGTGTCCGCTAACAATTGGAGCTAATTTTCCATTCAAATTGTTAGCGGACACCATGTCGCGTTTTGAGAGCCCCTGTGTGCCCAAACTTTGGAGCTCCCCCACAAGTGACCCCCTTTTGGAAACTAGACCCCCCAAGGAACCTATCTAGATGCATAGTGAGCACGTTGAACCTTCTGGTGCTTTACAAATTGATCCGTAAAATTTAAAAAGTACTTTCTATTCCACAAAAATTTTCTTTTGTCCTCAATTTTTTCATTTTCACATGAGCAACAGGATAAATTTCATCCTAAAATTTGTTGGGCAATTTCTCCTGAGTACACCGATACCTCATATGCAGTCATAAACCACTGTTTGGGCGCACGGCAGGGCTCAGAAGGGAAGGAGCGCCATTTGACTTTTTGAATGGTAAATTAGCTCCAAAAGTTAAACTGCGCTCCCTCCCTTCTGAGCCCTGCCGTGCGCCCAAACAGTGGTTTATGACCACATATGATGTATCGGTGTACTCAGGAGAAATTGCCCAACAAATTTTAGGATCCATTTTATCCTGTTGCCCATGTGAAAATGAAAAAATTTAGGCTAAAGGGACATTTTTGTTGGAAAAATTAAAATGTCCATTTTTTATTTCCACTTTGCTTTAGCTGCTGTGAAGCACCTGAAGGGTTAATAATCTTCTTGAATGTAGTTTTGAGTAGCTTGAGGGGTGCAGTTTTTGGAATGGTGTCACTTTTGGGTGTTTTCTGTCATGTACACCCCTCAAAGTGACTTCAAATGTGATGTGGTCACAAAAAAAATGGTTTTGTAAATTTTGCTGGAAAAATGAAAAATTGCTGATGAACTTTGAACCCTTATAACTTCCTAACAAATTTTTTTTTTTTTTTCAAAATTGTGCTGATGTAAAGTAGACATGTGGGAAATGTTATTTATTAACTATTTTGTGTCATATAACTCTCTGGTTTACCAGAATAAAAATTCAAAATTTGAAAATTGCTAAATTTTCAAAATTTTCGCCAAATTTTTTATTTTTTCACAAATAAACGCAAAAATTATTAACCTAAATTTACCACTAACATGAAGCCCAATATGTCACGAAAAAACAATCTCAGAATCGCTAGGATCCGTTGAAGAGTTCCAGAGATATAACCTCATAAAGGGACAATGGTAAGAATTACAAAAAACGGTCTGGTCATTAAGGTGGAAATTGGCTCAGTCACTAAGGGGTTAAATCCAAATTAATAGGGAATATTTGTCAGTTTATATATTTCCTACTATGATGGAAACATCTAATTGAATAGTCACCTCTTTACAAACAGTTAAAACCATAATACACTATATAAAAAGACACATTGCATGTTTTTCTCAGTATCCAACCTAAAATCATAAACCTTTCCCTTTTTTTCAGACAATTAGGATTACCATAATTATTTATATTTGCCAAATGTCAGAATAATGAGAGAATGTTTTAAGGCATATTTATTACTTTCTGCAAAGTCACAAGTTTACATACATTTCATTAGTATTTGATACCATTGCTCTTTAACTGTATGACTTGGGTAAAACGTTTTGGATATCCTTCTACAAGCTTCTCTCAATAGTTGGTAGGAATTTGGGCCCATTCCTCCTGACAGAACTGGTGTAACTGAGCCATGTTTGTAGGTCGCCTTGCTCGCACCTGCCTCTTCAGGTTTGCTCATAAAGTTTCAATAGGATTGAGATCAAGGCTTTGTGATGGCCACTCCAAACCATTGACTTTGTTATCCTTATGTAATTTTGGCAGTATGCTTTGCGTCATTGACCCATTTCTGCCCAAGCTTTAACTTCCTTGCTGATGTCTTGAGATGTTGCTTCAGCATTGCCACATAATCATTGTTCCTCATGATGCCATCTATTTTGTTAAGTGCACCACTCCCTCCTACAGCAAAGCAGCCTCACAAGATGATGCTGCCACCCGTGTTTGGCATGGTGTTGTTAGACTTCCAAGCTTCTCCCTTTTCCCTCCAAATGTAATCATGGTCATTAAGGTCAAACTGTTCAATTTTTGTTTCGTCAGACCACAGGACATGTCTCCAAAAATGTAGGTCTCTGTTCCTGTGTGTTTGCACAAATTAATCTGGTTTTCTTATGCTTCTTTTGGAGTAATGGCTTCTTCCTGGCAGAGTGGCCTTTCAGCCCATGTTGGCTTCTTCCTGGAAGAGTGACCTTTCAGCCCATGTTGATACAGTACTCGTTTCACTGTGCACAATTACACAATCTTACCAGCTTCCACCATCATCTTCACAAGGTCTTTTGCTTTTGTTCTTGGATTGATATGCACATGTTGGACCAAAGTTCATTCATCTCTGAGACACAGAACCTGTCTCCTTCCTGAGCGGTACGATGGCTGGACATTCTCATCTTGTTTGTACTGATGAGCGAGGCACCTTCAGGTATCTGGAAATTGTATGGATTGGATAAACCATACTTGTGCAAGTGCACAATTCTTTTCCTGATATCTTGGCAGATTTCTTTAGACTTTCCCATGATGCTACACAAACAAGCAGTGTGTTTAAGGTTGGCATTAACATAGTTCCAGAGTTGTGTGTTTCTTTAACTCAGATGTGCCAATAAACCTATCAGAAGCTTCCAAACACATGACATCATCATATGAGCTGTGCCGAAATTGTTTAAAGGCATAGTAATCTTAGTGTATGAAAATTTGTGACTTTGCAGAAAGTAATAAAAATGCCTTAACGCAGTCTCTGTCTCTCATTATTCTGGCATTTGGCAAATATTAATAATGATGGTAATCTTAATTGCCCTAACAGGGAAAAAGGTTTATTCTGATTTCATGGCAGATAGTGAGAAAAACATGCAAATGTGTCTTTTTATATACTGTATGTAAACTGCTGGTTTCAATTGTATCTACCGCCAAATAAATAGTAGACAATTAAAACAAAAAAGAAAAAAAATTATTTTTTACGTTTTCTAATGCCATTTGGGACCAAAGAATTTAGCCTCATGATCCAAAACTCTTCTTTTGAAAAACATTTTTTCTTTAAATCAGGTTTAACTGTGCTTACTTGTAACACATTTGGACTCCTAAGATGGGCTGCCACAAAGTTACCAAAAACCACTCTGTTTAGAGTAGTAATTCATGATATATAATTAATTAATGAATATAGAATTCATATATTTCTGTTTTTTGTATTCGCTCGGATATTGGGAAGATGGTGTATTACAGTCCGCGCTGCTGCCTCAATGGAATCACGAGGAATGCAAGGTTTCAAGAAGTCGCGAGGAATACAAGGTTCCAAAAGTAACAATCTCCTTTATTCCACCAACACGTTTCGGCACGTATCCTGGCCCCTTTATCAGGGTGCCAGGATAGGGTACCCTGATGAAGGTGCCAGGATAGGTGCCGAAACGCGTTAGTGGAATAAAGAAGATTGTTACGTTTGGAACCTTGTATTCCTCGCGACTTCTTGAAACCTTGCATTCCTCATGATTCCATTGAGGCAGCAGCGCGGACCGTGTTACACCATCTTCCCAATATCTGAACATTTTTCCACATGCGAGTGGCTGGTGGAAGTCCTGCAGCAGCTAAAAACCAAATACTTACAAACCAGTTGTGGGGCACACAACTGGATCAGGTGAGTGTACACCTGCTGATAAACTCACACAGACAGTGTCACCAGTAATAGGG
>JARQOC010000005.1:53226132-53252508 GCA_033576535.1 Allobates femoralis | reverse complement strand
GAGCAGAAGGTACTTTCTGGGAGCCTCAAAAGACGTTATCCTCCTCAGTGACTACCAGGCCAGCTACCCGCTAAGAACTGTGTAACTGTGAACCTGACCCGTGCACTTTTACAAGTAAACACCCGTACAGAGTCCATAAGCCTCCAGTGTCTTGATTCTGTCTTCATCTCATCAAAGCCCCGGGGACCTAGCTCCGCCTGTGGGAAGCTATACCATCCGGCTGCCCGACCATCATCCCCGCAGGCCCACGGCAGTGCTGGTGCCATCACCAGAAACCACAGGTGGCGTCACGATAAACTTAAAATCATTTATTCCCATTTCAACTACCCCTTTTTAGTTGACCACCAGGGCAACGGGTCTGGGCCGGCCACTAGTGACATCCCTACCACAGCAGAGGGCCCAGATACCCGAGTCCCCATACCCTGGGCTAGTCACCAGCCACCCACCAACTGTCTTCTAGATGTTTCTCTCATCCTTTTATACTATCTGTTATGTGTCCTGCGTCACTGACTTGGGTCCTCCCTGGCTTCACTCCCTGGGTGCTCCCCTAAACTCCACTCTCGACCCAACCCTACTACGCTGGTTCCTCCCCTTCAGACAGGATCAGGGACTGTGCTCTCCCTTAGGAGCAATCTCGCCCTAACCCTGACCTGGAGTGGTGTAGTCCTGGACTGGGTGTCTGGATACCGGCTAGTGTGAGGTCATTTATGGCTTTGTAAGTGGAAAGATACCTGTACGTTGTGGCGCTGACGGTGAGTAATACATTTTTTTTCATTTGGGAAAAGTATCAGTGAAATCATTTTGATACAAACGAAGATCGAAAAGGTCAGACCCACAACGTACAGGTTTCTTTCAACTTACAAAGCTAATCAAAACAGAAAATACCTTTAAATTGACATTTGGGGACAAAAAAGACAAAATACAACTGTAAAATGTATTATTTATTTTACTCACTTTATAATCAAATCAAAATTTATAGAGTATAAATTTACATATACAAATATAATAGCAAATGCAATCAAGCATTAAAGTATCATAAATAAGAAAAAAATCTACATTTATTCATGCAAAACCTGTAGATAAGTATCTACTTGCGGCCCTAATTCCCAGCAACATGACAAAAAAATTCCTTTTAGTTTTAATACTAATGTACATACAGTGGCATCTCAATGAATTAGAATATCATCAAAAAGGTCATTTATTTCATATTTTATATAGAGTCATTACACACAGAGGGATCTATTTCAAGTGTTTATTTCTGTTAATGTTGATGATTAATGAAAACCTAAAGTTCATTATCTCAGAAAATGAAAGTAGGGAGGATGAAGGGTTTTAACCTGCGCTGCTGTATTCCACGAGACATGAAAGGGTGAATATAATATTGATTCATTAGTTAACGCGTTTTAGGGCTCCCAGAAACATCCTGAAACATGACAATGTGGAGCCCACTGGGACGGGGTGCTTGGTACCGGACTGGGGTATCACGGGGGTTATCATGGCGGTTTTGGTCCGGACCGTGTCCCGAGCCCACAAGTAAAAGGGCTTAATTACAGGGATTGTCGTGATGACACCCATGGGTTGTGGTCAATGGAGGACCACCGCTGCTGCTTGCTTCTGCCAGGAGGATGGATGGTGCTGCAGCCGGATGGATGAGCCCCCCGTGGGTCGGGCTGCTCCTGACAGGGTGTAAAACAGTTTAATATGCAGGGAATCACACACTGGAGACACTGGCAGGGTTCAACGGGTTTTACTGGCAGTTCTTCCACAGTACAGTTCACAAGTTGTTCCACAATTTAACTCCAACTTTCACCATTTAGTTGACCCCACTGCAGCCAGGTTCCTGCCTTGAGACCCTTCACTTTCTTTCTACCATTCAGGCTTTTCTACACTTCTCTTCTCCCCGTGTGCTGTATGGTAGGCAACTCGGATCCTTAATTAGCTTCCCCCTGTGTGTGGGTAGCAAACCAGGGTCCTTTATGTCACTGTACCTCCTGCACGTGTGTTAGGAGATCAGACTTGGAATCTGAGCTCCCTGTTGGTGTGTCTGTGATCGGGCATGTAGCTACGGTCACCTCAGAGCCGACTCTCTGGTCCCAGCCTAACCTTCAGTGTCCCAATGTTGCAGGAGATCACCAGGCTCTTTCCTACCCGTGTGACTACGGCGTACATCAGGGGATCCCTCCTGTCAGTCGTCCTCTGTCACCACTGCCGTTTTCCTCGGACTCAGCTGCACTGGTCCGGTCTTTCCCCTTCCCTTTGCTTACGGGCTGTGGAGCGAGCTTTCTCTCCAGGGGCTTAGGCCTCGCATGATTCTGCACCTCCAGGGAGCCCGAAACCTTCAGGGCAGTCTCTTCCTGCTCACTCTGCTGTTCTCTCTCTTTACTGCTCGGCACCCTCTGACCTACTGACTACTACTTCCTGGTGTTCGCCTTATGTACCCGGTCCGTCACCTTGACTACGTCCCACCCACTTGTGACTGGCTGTACCACCCCTTGCCCGCCTAGAGTCCCGGGCCCCGGCTTGGGTCTTCTGTCTGTGGGTGTGTTTTGAAGGTGTTTGTAGAAAACTGTCTACCCTCTTCCTGGCTGCAGTTCTTACCTGTGGCCACCCTGGTCGCAGGGGCGCCACAACAATATGATATTGATTTGCCCTGAGGAAGGGGCCTGGGTGCCCTGAAAAACGTTGAGTGATAAATTAATATTATTTTCACCCTTTGAAGTCTCGTAGAATACAGCAGCGCATTTTTTAACCCTTCATCCTCCCTACTCAATATGCCCCACGCTGAGGACTGCAGCAGCCGTGATCTGCTTTTATACTGGTTGTGACTCTCTCAACCACACAAGGTGAAGCCTCTGATACCTATTTAGGTCATATTTTATCTCTCAGACCCTTCATCCTCCCTACTTTCATTTTCTGTGATAATGATCTTTGGGTTTCCATAATCATCAATATTAATAGAAATAAACACTTGAAATAGATCACTCTGTGTGTAATGACTCTATATGATATACAGTCATATGAAAAAGTTTGGGCACCCCTCTTAATCTTACTAATTTTTTTTGTTGAAAATTGGGTTTTTGCAACAGCTATTTCAGTGTGATATATGTAATAACTGATGATTATTGATACACTGCAAAAGTATTCGGTACTTGCTACTCCCGAGTAATCCTAATTTACACGGCGAGTAGCGAGTACACGAATACCGCTACTATTCGGCGAGTTCCAAATAGTAGCGAGTATACTCGCCCATCCCTAAAAGGTACCTTTACACGCCGCTACCGAAGGTTAGAAACCACCGGGTGTCGGAGACAATTGTACCTTTTACCTTCAAAACACCGCGAGGTAGCGATGTGTAATTCAGGTTGTACCCTCCTGTCTCTTTGGATGCCTGTCTTACAGCCTTGCTCATAAACAAGCAGGTATAAACCCTATGGTAGCGGCGTGTAATCGGGGCACAGGTACGGTATTTGAGTTACTTGGGGCGTGCCACAGCGTCATGTATACCACGCCTCATCAGCTATCATTGGTGGGGACTACTGTGTACCCATTGGCTGTCCCTGTACATGGCGGCATATTTAACGAGATGACCAGTCACTACACATTTGCTATAGCGTCCTGTATTAGCCAGCCATGTATTAGCCTCCCTGCGCTGGCTGGCCAATCATGATGCTATTGCTTTGTCCAATCATCGTACGAGCGTCTCGTAATCCACAACTGTGGCACGCCTATGTGTTGTCCCTGCTGCCCCAGGTCCTCTCATATTCCCTTGTTGTAGCGGCGTGTAAATGAGGGAAGGTGAGCTACAGAAGGTAACTTGCGGCACCTGTCGGTACTTCCAGGGATCGAAAAATCCTACTGTGGAGCACCTTGTGGTGGTGTGTAAATGCGGAATCAGGTACCTTTAGGAACCGTTGAAACGCGCGCGTGCACGTGCGACACCCGGTGGTTTCTAACCTTCGGTAGCGGCGTGTAAAGGTACCTTAAGTATGGAAATGTGTTTAACATTGTTTTGTCCCTTTATGTGTAAGGACCACGTAACACACACATATATATGTGCAGAGATTGTTTGCAGATCTCTGGTTGCAGTGAAATCATGGACACATTGTTACATTTTGTGGCTGTGTACAAATGTAACATTGTGTCCATGATATCACTGCAACCAGAGATCTGCGAACAATCTCTGCACAGATTTCTGTGTGTGTGACATGGCGCTTAGTGTTCCACATTTGCTGGGCCAAATGTTTTGCATATTTTGTCATGAATAATCTAATTTTGCCTAAATAGTTTTCTTTTTTTTTCATATGTTTGTTTTTTGGTTAATGCAAATTGTCCCTTCAGGGAGGAAGAAGACGAACTCTGATGCCACCTATTGAAAGTAGCAATCCTGAAAGTCATAATTGGCCACTTTACACGTCCCGATATTGGCATCCAACTCCGATGAAAAGTCACGTGGTACGTGCGTTGGCCCCGATATCGTTCGTGCGTTGTGTGGTGTAAATGTCCAATGCGATGCAAGAACGATGCCAAAACGATATCGGGGATCGAATGAGCGTGCTCTCCAACGGCCCGATATTGGATGGACGATGTGGCAGGATCGTGCTGTGTAAAAGCCCAACAACGATTTGGAGTACAACGTCCCCTATTCTCTCCCATGTTAAATGGCCGTTCCCTGGGTCGCTCGTACGAGGGGGCATAGACATCGCAGTTGTGTTGCCTGCCGATATCGCGCTGTGTAACATCTACTATGCGATCTTCGAATTCTGCCCAAAAAATGCGCGCTCCCGCGCCGTTGTATCCAACGTCGGACCGATGTTGGGACATGTAAAGTGGCCATTAAATGAGCCTTTCGATATGATTTAGGATGTATGCCAGATCAAAGCCCTAATCTGCAGACCCTGTGTTTTAGGGTAGGGACACACTTCAGTTCCTGATCAGTTTTCCTGATCAGTGTTCATCAGGTTTTGTGAGCCAAAACCAGGAGAGTCTCCAAAACCCACCACAGGTGTCAATCTTTCAATTATACTTTTTCTCTGCAAGGTTCACTCCTGGTTTTGGCGCACAAACTGATGAACACTGATCAGGAAAACTGATCAGGAACTGAAGTGTGTCCCTACCCTTAGGGTGATTGTCCTCATCAGTGCAAAGCACTAGATATGATCGGCCTGTATTAGAGGCTAAGACGGGGTCTTTTCTCCTTGAGGAGATTAATTCTGCCTGCTGGCAGTGAGGAGACTTAGGGTACCTTTACACGTCGCAACATTGCATGCAATTTCACTTGCAACTTACTGCTTGCAGTGAAATCGTGGACACATTGTTCCATTTGTACACAGCAACAAAATGGAACAATGTGTCCATGATTTCACTGCAACCAGCAAATTGCAAGTGAAATTGCATGCATTGTTGCGACGTGTAAAGGTACTCTTATAGTAGCAATGCTCCCCTAGAGAATATGCAAATTGTCACTTTAGTAAGGAAGTAGATGAACTCTAGTGCAACCTAATGAAGGTAGCAATCCTAAAGGTACCTTTACACATCGCAACATTGCATGCAATTTCACTTGCAATTTACTGGTTGCAGTGAAATCATGGACACATTGTTCCATTTTGTTGCTGTGTACAAATGGAACAGTGTGTCCATGATTTCACTGCAACCAGTAAGTTGCAAGTGAAATTGCATGCAATGTTGCGACGTGTAAAGGTACCCTAAAAGTCATAATTGACTCTTTAATGTCTGGTATGCAGGATTAATCTCCAGAAGAAGAAAAGCTTTTCCCATACAGCCCGATCAGCTCCCAGACTTTGAACTGATGAGGGGCAATCACCCCATAATGCAAAATCTGCAGATTGGGGTTCTGATGTGGCATAAATCCTAAGTCATATAACAAGGCTCCTTAAAGGGTAAAATTTTACTTTTAAGATTGCTACTTTCAATAGGTGGCACTAAAGTTTGTCTACTTCCTCCCTGGAGTGATATTTTGCATATTGCCCAGAGGACCATTGCAGCTATAAGTTTCCTCACTGTTGGCATGCAAAATTGAAAATTAACCCCCACAGGGAAAAAATCCACTGCCTTTTTCAGTTAAAACATGGCAAAGACAAAGCCAAATTTATGACCAGATGTCAGGATGCTTATTATTCTGAGAGTGAAGTCTGGCAAAAGCCAAAAAGAGGAGCTATGGAATTCAACTGTTCACAGTGTGGCATATAAAAGAGAAAGTTATAGAACAGCTGACAATCCTAGAAGGGGACGACCATGGAAAACATCCTCCAAAGTTGATCATAATACTAAGAAAAAGTCAGTATCTAATGTCCATAAAAGTGTGTACAGATTGTGCCTGAACTGAAGAATATGGGGAGAATATAAGTCACCAAACTATGCTGTGATGGATCGGAGCAGTAGGGTCGAAGGCACGAGTTTCAGTCAAGAATCCCTTCATCTCTGCAAAGAACCGGAAGGTCCAACTTGGGTTTGCCAAAGAACAAATAACACAGCCAATGGAAAGCGACAGATTAATCTAATGTGTTAGTCAGGTGAATCCAAGGTCAGTATGTTTGGTAATGACGACAAGCATTAGTTACGACCCAACTGGAAAACTTAATGATCTAAGGTACCAGACGCCTACAGTGAAACATGGTGGTGGCAATGTCATGGTTTGGGGCTGCTTTTCTACATCTGCCATTGATCCTCTGCATAGAGTTGACGGAAGTATGAATGCTACCATGTACAAGGATATACTGGAGTATATAATGCTGCCACACGGTAAATTCAAAGTAAATAGGGGCTGGGAATTCCAGCAAGACAATGATCCTAAGAACACATCCAATTTAGTCAAAAATTGGTTAGCAAAGAAAAATGCTCCCTGTTGCAATGACAGAGCCAATCACCTTATGTAAACCCTATAAAGAACCTTTGGGATGAGTTAGAGGGAGGAGTTGGGGGCCGTACCCAGAGCAATAAAGATGAATTGTTTGCAGATTTGCCAATGGAATGGAGCAAGATCCCTCGAGATGTCTTGAACACCCTGTGGCTTCAAAGCTCTGTCGGTGCGGTGCAGTAATTATGCTACAATATACTAAGTTATGGCGTTGTAAACAATGAATTTCTCTCTATATTGTGATCAATAAATAGTAGATGCAAAACCTTTGGCAATCAGTTTACTGTAAATAAATGACCGTATCTATATTCAAAAGCATTGGTTGAAATAAAGGTCTCACATGATGACAACGTCATGCAATTTCAATCCATCACCAGGAAAATGCATCACAACAACCAGACAGAATGAATTATTTTTTTATTATTATTATTATTATTTATTTATATAGCGCCATTAAGTTCCATGGTGCTTTACATGAGTGTAAGGGAGACAAAAACAAGTACACTAAATCTAGGTGATCGGGACGTACAGGTAGAGAAGGGGCAGGGACCCTGTCCACGAGGGCTCACAGTCTACAAGGGGCGGGTTGGGATACAGTAGGATGGGGGAATGTCAGGTATGGGGCAGTCGCCTGGGTCTCATGGCAGGTTGTAGGCTTGATGGAATAGGTGAGTCTTCAGGTGACACTTGAAGCTACTCAGGGTAGGCGAGTGTCTGACGTGTTCGGGCAGGGAGTTCCAGAGTAAGGCAGATGCCCGGGAGAAGTCCTGGAATCCCAACAACCAGACAGAAGGAATCACACTTTAAAAAAAAAAGATGCAAAACTTTTGGTTGCCACTGTATATGATAAGATAATTATATTAAAATTATCATTTTGAATTGTGTTTTTCCTGCAGCTAACACCTATCAAGTACCAAACACGACCCTGAATTACACCCTGGCGGCCGACGTTGCTTTACTTAGTAGGAATATTAAGATCATTGGTGAGGACTACCCTGGGTGGTACAGTGAATCATTTGGAGCCCGAGTTCTCGTCAGCACATTTTCAGCCATCGATGTGCAGTTTCGAGGTATTGTGAATTCTACCAATGCAAATACCGTAATTATTGTCATTAAGGAAGACAGTCGGCATCACAACTGACGTCACCGAACATGATACCGATCACAATTGTTTTCATCGATTTCCCTGATTTTTGTGCTAGAGAAAAACTAGCTAAAATCATAATGAGCCACTGTATGTTTTTGTTTTTGAAGGTAGTGCAAGAATTGAGAATGTGGAGTTTTACCACAGTGGTCAGGAAGGTTACAGGGATCCCACAGACCCGCGGTACTCATTGGCATTCGTCAATCTCGGAGAGGTGAGTTTTCATTATCTTACATTTTATCATTATAAAGTAAAGCCTCGGCCATCATGTGGCTGTGATGCTGATTACACTGACACCTGCGGTGAAGGATCCGATCTATGGTTGCTGAATAATCTGCACTTATATTTTTCATGATGACATCCGCGCATCCCTTGTGCAGCAGGGCAGGAATTAGGGGGTAGGGTGTTTTCTGCTCCTCCCCTCTACCTGCCTCCACCTTTTTTATTTAAACTCCGCACCGCTGCCGCCATCATTGCCGTGGGCAGCATGTGTGCAGTGTCATTCTATAGCCAGTCTGCAAGTCTTCAATAAAATGGCGCTGGCGGCAGCGCATGCACAGTCGCATCTTAATGTCTAATCTAATTCTCACTCTGTGCTGCTGCCAGTGCCATTGCCTTAGAGCTCTTATGCTTCTACAGACTGTCTTCAATAAAATGGCATTGGAGATCTCAGTCTACTCACGTGCTGCCCCAGCGCCATTTTGTTGGAGACTTGCACACCGTTCGCAGAGAATCACAGGGTGCATGCAAAGCCCACTGCAATGAGGGTGGCGGCGGAGAGCAGTTTAAAGAAAAAAAGGGAAGATAAGTAAAGGAGAGAAACAGAAGACTCTACCCTCCAAGTCCCTCCTTGATTGACAGAGCAATGATTCCCTACTCTGTATGCTGCTTGCGGCGCTCCGTCTTCCCTCTGTCATCTGCTGTTAACATAAAGAAGGAAAACGACAGCTTTTCTAAAGATATATCCGGATAAAAAAAGAGAGATTTTTTTTTTACTTGCTTATGTGGTGCCATTGATTTCTATAACACATCACTGGACCCATTGGAGCTCACAATCTAAATTCAGTCTATCATTTGAATATATGAATAATCTATATTTGTTTTATTTAAAGGTAACCATGAATGAATCCTATGTCAGGGGATGTGCCTTCCATAATGGATTTTCTCCAGCAATTGGTTGTGTTTACACTAATGGACTCGACATTGATGACAACGTTATTCACTTCACTGTAGGAGAAGGTAAATTTAATGGATCAGGGTGTTGACAGATTTAAAGGGTCCCCATAAGATCTTTTATGGTTCTAAACAGGACAGGAGTGGTTGTTTTGCCTTCTCCTTTCCTTTTCTATGACCATTGTGCCTTCACAGGTCTCCATCCTCCCCCATAACAGAGGGAATAGGGCCATTGTTGATTGGGCTCTATTTCTTGAGGGATCACAGAGCAGCATCTATGATATGCATGTCCATGTCAGGACATTTATCCTAAGTTATATGGCAAGGCTTGTGAAAGGGTCAATATTGACTTTAAGGATTGCTACTTCCAATAAGTGGCACTAGAGTTCAAGTCCTCTTCCCTTCTGAAGAGGCAAATTGCATATTTAATTCACCAGAGGAGCATTGCATGGCTTTTAAGCTTCCTCACACTGGCATGTTAGGCATGTCACTCTCCACATTGTCAGGAGAAATGATAGCCCTGAAAGCCCAGCCAAAAGCATTTCATACAGCCAAATCAGATCTCCTACTTTGCACTAAGTGCAAAAGCCCAAAAGGCTATTTAATTTTCCAGAGGATCATTGGATAGCTTATAAGCCTCCTTACACTGGCATGTGAGGCATGCCACTCTCCACAAGGAGAAACGTTACTCCTTAGACAGAAGCGTCTCATACAGCCAAATCAGATCTCATGCTTTGTACTGAGGAAGTGCAACCCTCTGAAACACCATGTCTGCCAATCGAGATTCTGGTTTGGCTTTTATCCTAAGTCATATGACAAGACTCCTTGACTTGTTGATATTGACTTTTAGGATTGCTACATTCAGTAGGTAACACTAGAGTTTAAGTCATCTTTCTCCCTGAAGAGGCAAATTGCACATGTAGGCGCACACACATTATTCCTGTAACCAGTTGAGCCGCACAGGAGAATATAAGGAAGAGTTGGCTAACAAGGAAGATATGTCACTACATTTATGCTGTTCATGCTGCTTATTTCTCACGTAGGATGATGCTGTGATTGTTCTGTCGTCTCCCCATGTACATTCAGGATTGAGCGAGGGGCCCCAGTCAGATTTGTAGATGCCTTTGTATACACTCCCTGACAGAAGTTATGTCGCTTATCAATGTTATGTAAATAAAATCTTAAACCTGACATTAAATTCATCCATTGGTTATATAAATGACTCTTTTGAAAGCTGAAACCCTCCGAAATGTGGTTTAGGTTAAGAAAATAAATTGGCATCAATGCTGATATATTGATCATTTAATGAACACAGAATGATCAGATTTTGGCAAGAGAAAAATTTTGACGCCTGGTCATATAATGCACCCAATCCTAGTTTACATCCTCAGTAAATGATCGGTTAATTAGTGGGTGTGTCTAAAACAAAACCCAGCACCCCAGACCTTCAATTGAACTGCAACTTGAGCTCTGACAACATGTCAAAAATCCACCCTACGACCAAAGCCTTGATTATCAAGAGGATGAAGATCAGATCCACTGCAGAGGTGGCTGGCACCTTTAATGTGTCTCAGCGTCAAGTACAAAGAATTAAAAAAAGATTTGAAGAGACTGGAGATGTGTTTGACAAGCCCAGGTCTGGAAGACCCCGCAAGACAACTGCTCAGGAGGAACGATTGTTGGTTAGAAAATCCAAAGCAAGCCCTTGTTCAACTGAAGCAGAGCTCCAACTTGGTCACCTCAAGTCCTTGTGTCAACTAGAACAGGGAATCATTTGCAAAGTGGAAGGCAATATCAATAGCCTAAGATATCAAGAAGTATTAGCTACCTCTTACATTTCAAATCATAAAAAGGGTCAAATTGTGCAGCAGTCTGGTGCTCCATCTCATACATCCATCTCTACAATAAAGTTCCTCCAGCCAAAAAAGATCAAGGTGCTCAATGACTGGCCAGCCCAGTCACCAGACATGAACATCATTGAGCATGCTTGGGGTAGGATGAGAGAGGAAGCTTGGAAGACAAAACCAAAGAATCTAGATGAACTCTGGGAGGCATGTAAGACTGCATTCTTTGCTATTCCTGATGACTTCATTAATAAATTGTATGAATCATTGTTGAACCTCATGGATGCAGTCCTTCAAGCTCATGGAAAAATATTAAATATGACTCTAATACCACCACAACTTCATTCACCAATGGTATGCAACATATATTTGTATTTTAAGTCAATTATTTGTTTGAATATCACATTACTTTCTGTGGGCGACAAAACTTTTGTCTTGCCAAAATCTGACCATTCTGTGTTCATTAAATGATCAATATTTCAGCATTGATACCAATTTATTTTTTTAACCTAAACCAAATTTCGGAGGGTTTCAGCTTTCAAAAGAGTAATTTATACAACCTCTAGAATGGCAGGGAGAAACCTTACAAATGAGCCACAAGCAACACTTATGCTAGAAAACATATTTATCAATATTGCAGCTAGGAGGATTTTCTCTCGCTAAAGATCCAAAATGTATTCTTCTTCTTTACAGACATATTGTACTAATACCTGGAGATACAACTCTATATAACTGTACATCTCTATATTCCTGTGTATTAGTGGTAAAATAAAAATCACGGGTTTTTTTTCTATACAATTTCTTCAAAATAAAGAAAATCAATTACAATAATCCCATATTGATACACCTTTTAAGTATAATGGTCCATTTACACGCCGCTACCGAAAGGTAGAAACCGGCAGGTGTCGGAGACAATTGTACCTAATACCTTCAAAACACCGCGAAGTGGCGGTGTGTAATTCAGGTTGTTGCTCCCTGTCTCTCTGGATACCTGTTTTCCAGCCGTGCTCAAAAACAAGCAGGTATAAACCCTATGGTGGCGGCGTGTAATCGGGGCACAGGAAGGTATTTTCGACACCTAGTGAATTCCTTGGGGCGTGACACAGCCTCCGGGATACCGCGCCCCATCAGCGATCATTGGTGGAAGATCCTGCGTTACGATTGGCTCTCCCTTTACAGGGCGCCATCTTGGATGAGCTGTCACTTCAGCACTAGAGATACGCGCCGTATGCACGATCAGATACATTAGTACAATTACACGGCCACACAATTGCGGAAGGGCAAAGTATAGTGCGTTATGGTCCTATATAGTGTGTACATTCACATACCACATACAAAGGAATAGTGCTGTACACAGCGCACATGCATGCCGTACGTAGCGGCCTGGGTAATTATTCCCATAGTAAACGCAGAAGTGTTTATTGGCGTGTCGCACTATATAGTATGCACATTCTCATACCACATAGAAAGGAATATTGCAGTAGAAAGCGCAAAAGGTTGCGGTACGCAACGCCCTGGGTTATTTGTCTGTAGATGCCGCAGAAGTGTTTCTGCCATGTCACAAGCGCTTATTCCGTGTGACAATCCAAACACTACTACGTCACGTCTCCGCCATCCGCCCTTCGCGCCGTGACCAATCAGAACACTATTGCGTTGGCCAATGGTTGTCGTTTGGGCGCGGCGTGAAGGACTGTGGCACGCCTATGTGTTGTCCCCGCTGCCCCAGGTCCGCCCATATTCCCTTGTGGTAGCGGCGTGTAAATGAGGGAAGGTGATCCATAGGAGGCAACTCGCGGCACCCGCCGGCACTTCCGGGGATCGAAAGTACCTTCTGTGGAGCACCTTGTAGCGGCGTGTAAATGCGGTATCAGGTACCGTTAGAGACCGTTGAAAACGTGCACGTGTGGTGCCTACCTGTTGCTACCTTCAGTAGCGGCGTGTAAAGGTACCATTAAGGTCACAGATCAGTAAATAACATTGACATATTTAGTATCCCTGTAATTGTAACAAACCCCACAATACAGTAAACAGATCATTTATCTTGACGTCTTAAAGTAAGAAGTACTGAGCAGGGGACCATCTCTGACATCCATATACACTAATGAGACATATGATTCTCCTACATTGTGTTAATATACCTGTGATTGCTCCATACTGGTTGTTTCATCCTTCTTTAATCATTTATTAATTTATTATATCCTGTTTTGTAGGAATCAGAGTACGGGGAGAACGTGTAAATATAAGGGGAAATCTGGTTGCCCTTGCCATTTGGCCTGGTTCATACCAAGACCGCGTGGAAGTAGGCAATATCCTATGGCATGCTGGAATAGAGGTTAGTGGTCGGGCTCTCCATCTGGGCTCAGAGGATGTAGTGAATCTCCACCTTTTATCATCTGGTTGTTTTAAAGGTCTAAATGTACTTTACTCCCCCTCCCCAGGTCCAGCGCGGAGTCTCGCCGCAGCTCAAGATAGACATTTTCTAAAGTAAATTACCTGATGTTTTATTTCTAGATCAGTGAAGGATCTGACATTGTCCTGCAGAATAACGTGGTCGCTGGGTTTGAGAGAGCTGCATATCGCATTGATGGAGAAGTGTGCCAAAGTGGGTAAAAGATATAACAGTAAACCACTGTTAGGAATCATGTATTGCATTTTTTGCGTTGTATCATTATTCAAATAAGATTGCTATTACAAAACAAACAGATGTTTTAATAAAAATCAATAAATCAAGATTCTAGAATTTATTTGGTGGGTAAAAGTCCAGAACATTATTATACAGTGTCTTGTAAAAGTATTCACCCCCCCCCCTTACGTCACTACTTTGTAGAGCCTCCTTTTGTGGCAATTACAGCTGCAAGGCGCTTTGGATAGATCTCTATGAGCTTTCCACATCTTGCCACTGGGATTTTTGCCCATTCCTCCAGACAAAACTGTTCCAGCTGCTTCAAGTTAGATGGTTTCCTCTGGTGAACAGCAATCTTCAAGTCTGACCATAGATTCTCCATTAGATTAAGGTCTGGGCTTTGACTAGGTCGCTCCAATACATTTACACATTTCCCTTTACCCCCCTGAGTGTTGCTTTAGCAGTATGTTTTAGGTCATTGTCTGGTTGGAATGTGAACCTCCGTCCCAGTCTCAAAGTAGCAACATCACAAAGCAACCACTGACCTTGTGGAGACCAGCGGAGGATAACACTGCGGGCACCAGTTAAAGCACTCAAACACAGTGAATCCCAAAGTGCATTGCTCCCTAGAATTAGCATATTCAAAGTAGCAACAGACTGAAATAGGTTTTGCTTAGGAATATTCCTATATTTCACACCATCCACATTCCCCTCGAATAACCTCCACACAGCATGATGCTGCCACCACCATGTTTCACTGTGGGGATGATGTTCCTGGGGTGGTGAGCTGTGGTGGTTTGGTGCCAGACATAGCGTTTACCTTGATGGCCAATAAGTTCAATATTGGTCTCATCTGACCATAGCACATTCCTCCATATATTTGGGGGGTCTCCCACATATTTTTTTGTAAAATTCAAAATGAGCCTTCCAATGTTTGGCTGAAAGTAAAGGCTTTTTTTCTGGCCATTCTTCCATAAAGGCCAGCTCTATGGAGTGTATGACTTATTGTGGTCATATAGATAGATACTCCAGTTTCTCCTTGGGAACTCTGCAGCTCTTTCAGGGTTACCTTTGGCCTTTGTGCCTCCTCTCTTACTAATGCCCTCCTTGCCCCGGCTGAGAGTTTTCGCAGGTGGCCCTCTCTTAGCAGGTTTGTTGTTCAACACAGGTATTAATGTAACAAAATATGTAAAAAGCCAAGGGGTTCAATACTTTTGAAAGCCATTATAACCTCTAATTTTCCCACAACTATCCTGTGTGGCAAACTAATTGGTGGTGCCATAAGAGTTGGGCTCGTGTTGGGTCCTGGCTGATGGGAACTCTACTTTCTTGACTATCCTTGGCTACCTGACTCTGCTCAGTGGTCAACACTCTGACTTAGGGCCCTTTCACATCAGCGTTTTTTGAAATTCGCGGCAGATGCGGTGAAAAAACCGCATCTGCCGCGATTACCGCATACCGGCTGCACTTGCGGTGCGGTTGCGGTAAACGCCATGCAAAGTATAGGTCTATTTGCGGCAGGTGCGGCAAGTGCAGTTTTGCACTTGCGGCAGGTGCGGGCCGCGAAAAAAACCGCGGTCAGCCGCGTTTTTTTTCGCGGCCGCACCTGCTGCAAATGCAAAACCGCACTTGCCGCACCTGCCGCAAGTACGCCTATACTTTGCATGGCGTTTACCGCAACCGCGCCGCAAGTGCAGCCGGTATGCGGTAATCGCGGCAGATGCGTTTTTTTCACCGCATCTGCAGCGATTTGAAAAAAAACGCTGATGTGAAAGGGCCCTTAACTAGGCTCTGGCATAGGGAAATATGCCGATGATGTAATGTACTGTTCTCCATGCCACCTAAATAGGAGTGTGATTTCACTTGGTGTTGGATGGCATGCTTGCCCCACAAGTCACTTGTGATAATTTTATGTATCCAACTACATAGGTCCTGCTTGCCAGTCAGCAGAAGCAATATCAGGACAGGTTTTAGCAGCTGATGGGAGGCACATAGAGCCCTATATACGTCTCCAAGTGTCTCCTGTCTTATGCAAGTAATTGTGTTTTATACAATGCCACTTATCCTAATAATAGACCCGGTTCGTTAACTACTCATCTGATGATTAATACTTGAACTGGACGGTTTAACTATTCTTTTACATCCTGATTCTACCATTCATTATTTCTTTTTGGTTTTGACCCTGATACCCACCTGACCTCATCCATTTATGCTGTTACTATAGTTTTTACCATTCCTCTTGCATTGACCTGACTTGCTCACAATCCCACTGTCAACCCGCACCACCGATCAGTTAGATGCAACCCTGAAGGTAGAACAATAAAGCATTCCCTGAACTGTCTAGTGCAAAGATTGGCAGCGGGAACCCTCTTAGGAGTTTGCACATTCCAGTAGTTATAAGACTACATGCCCACTGGACATTTTTGCTGCATTTTATATTGTGCTGGGTTTATGCCTTGTTAGCTGCAAAAAAGCAGCTGTGTAAAAAAAAATGCAGCACAAATGTATTGGGTTTGTGATGCGTTTGTGCACATTACAAATCCTGCACAAATAAGGGGACACACACAGAGACAGACAGATACACAAAGACAGACACACACACTTTCTCACACTCCCCGGTGAGCCCACGTTGATCTCCGGTGATTTTGTCCTTCCGGGCATCCACCGGACCTGTGGGTACAGTGCTTCCAGGACCTTGCACCATGTGACAACCACATGGGTAGGTCCTGTAAGTCACTTTGTGCGGGTCCTACCAGTGTACAGAAGTAAGAAATCACCGGAGCTCACCGTAGGCTCGCCGGGGAGGGTAAGTATTGGAGCGACTTTGCTGTTGAAATCGCGGTAATACAGCATCACAAACAGACTGTGTGAATACCAATCCGATTGTGAGGCTTTTTTTGATGCGTTAGAATGGAATCAATGGGGAAAATGAAGCCCAAAAACGCCCAGGTTATTTGGCACGCTTGTTTTTGAGTGCATCCAATTTCTGCAGCAAAAACGGACCACAAATGCACATGTGGACACGCATCTTGACTTGAATGTAAATGCTGTGGGTGATTATTATTATTATTATTATTTATTTATATAGCGCCATTATATTCCATGGCGCTTTACATGCTAAAAGGGCAGACTAGGACAGGTAACATAGTAACAATACAAGTAACAATAAATGTGGACAATTCGGTTGTACAGATACAAGAGGGGAGAAATCCTATCTGCGAGGGCTCACAGTCTATGAAGGGCGGGTGGGGATACAGTGGGAGGGGAAATTCCAGTCGTGAGGCGGTGTGGTGGACCGGGTCTTATTGCAGGTGGTAGGCTTGGCGGAAGGTGGGTCTTCAGGCTTCTTTTGAAGGTTCCCAGGGTAGGAGAATGTTTGATGTGTTGGGGCACAGAGTTCCAGAGTATGGGTGAAGCACAGGAGAAATGACATGTGGTATAGATGATTAGTGCAAGAGGGAATCTGAGCGTCGGGGTTAGGGAGAGATCTTGGCTGTGCTGATTTCTATGCAGTTTGCGTGAGGGTTTTCGGGGCCACTGTACAGAGATTTAACGGTATAAGGTGACAAGGTATGTAATCAGGTGGTATGCTTTGCAAGCTTATCTTAATTACCCAGCACTCCTGGGCAAGAGTGGTGCCATGAGTGGGTGCTTTGGGCCTGGTGAGGGAAACACGTGGGGTAGTGATGGGACAGTGGATAGGCGGGCAAGGCCAAAGTTCAAGATAGATTGAGAGTGCAACGGAGTAATAGGGGAGGCGTGTTACAGTGGGTTGCAGTAATGAGGCGGAGATGATGAAGCAAGTGATATAAGGTTTTAGTGATGTGTGTCAAGGTAAAGTGCGAATCCTTGTTTTTGAGAGGATGTCGGCAGGAAGAGCGATGGGCCTGGACTAGAGCTAACGGAAAGGGAAGGTTCAGAATAATGTGTTACACTTGGCTGGGATGGAGATGAGAGACTATCTTGAACGGACGATTGATAGTCAGTAGTGAGTGAGCAGTCTATTGTGGTTGGTTTAACCTGATACTCGGTTTCTTTCTTGTTACTTAAGGACTAGCGCAGCAGACAGCAAGATCATGTCAACGGCGACGCACGGTGAATTTTAGGATGAAGGGGCGATGCATAGGCCAGACAGGTGAATTTGGAGTTCGTCAGCGTGAGGTGATATTGGAAGCTATGGGCTTCAATTTCCCTAGAGACCGAGATGACTGGTTTTCTGCATAGAATATGACTGATAAATGCCACTAACCTCCATGAAGCACGTTAAAAATTAAAAAGCAGCACAATTTCCACCGATATCAGAACAAATGTGACCAATCCATTGACGAAGATTGTGGTTAGCAAGCAATTGGAGATGAGCAGAGAACCAGGACAATAGATAACCACCAATTATTGCCTTCGTAGCCATGTGATCTCCGGTGATTGGCTCGAGCATCACCACTGTAAGGACGGACAGTCAGTAGATGGGTTGAATGTGAACAGGAATTAGGTTCATGTGGTTTTTTTGCTTGTACCGTTTCCGGTCTTGGGAGAGTTATTACAGATCCAAGTAAACCTCCATTAATGTGATTTGCAATGATAACTTCTGTTTTAATAATACAATCGATTTTTTGTGCTATTAGAACAATAGTTTCTTATGCTTACACGATGAATCAATTGAAAATGATCAATAAGCATGTTAATCATTGTTACACTGAGTGCATGTCTGGCCTGTTCAAATCCACCAGGACAACATCAACGGAGTTTTATGTAATCACCTGTGTTTGAGCGTTGATCTAAAGACCTGTGGGTTTCCTTCCTACGCCCAAGCCAACTGATTAGGACCTAATTGTAGCCCAAAGGGACAGTGTGGAAATGTACAGTATGTACAAGAATAAGAATTGGCACTAATAAGCAACACATAATAAATAAAATACAATTAATTCCTACAGCGGTCACTGTCCCAGTCTGCAGTGGTTTAACAACGAAGCCTATGGCGGGTTATATGGCATCTACATGAATCAAGACGGGCTCCCCGACTGTTCACTTATTAGAGGATTTAAGTTATGGAAATGCTGGGATTATGGGATCTACTTCCAGGTAATGTCTTAAGTGTGAATATATTAAAGAGAAATCTCACCTTTAAACCTGTTACATTGAAAATTTAGAAGCTTAGGGAAGAGAGGTGTACCACAGTCCGCGCTGCCAGGGTCGCTCACATCAAAGAAAAACGAGTAGACGATGTTCAGTTCAATCCTCCTTTATTCTCCAACGCGTTTCAGTGCCATCCTGGCACCTTCATTAGCGCGGACTGTGGTACACCTCTCTTACCTAAAACTTCTGGTTTCGTCTTCACGTGCGTGAGACCGGTGGAAGTCCAGCAGCAGCCATCATGGATGTTACCTAAGCACTCTACAAACAGTTGGGTCTCACACTGGAATAGGTGATGTTCATATTTTCACTCAGCTCGAGTTAGTGTCTAGTGATAATGGGACTACTTCCAGCTTTGTCCCCCCTTCTATTATTTTGTCACATTTGAAACTTTCAGTCTGACCTACTGGTAGTATGTTAACAAGCTGCAGGAGTTGTGTAGATTAACATGTAAATGATTGGGATTCAGGATAACTTGTTCTTCTTGATCTAAATTTCTGCTGTCTCTAGGAGGTTCTGCTTTGTAATTGACAGCTACAATTTATGGAGAAAGTATTGGGACAACACTTAATCATTCAATTCAGTTATTTCATTCAGTCCCATTTCCCCAAGTGTATAACATCCAACCTCTCACATTGCTGTCTGCCTACACTAAGGGGTACGTCACACACAGTAATATCGCTAACAATATCGCTAAATCAGCGACCTCCCCAGCGATGTTGCAGTGTGGACATGTAGCAGCGATCAGGCCCCTGCTGTGAGGTCGCTGATCGCTGCACATCCTTCAGGACCATTTTTTGGGTCCTTTGTCTCCCCTGGTCAGCATGCATCCTGCGTGTGACAAACGAGAGACCAGCGATAGCGACCTCACAGGCTGGTAACCATGATAAACACGGATAAGAAGCAGCAGAAGCGGCCTATACCATTTGTTGTTTATCATGGTTACCAGCGCTAAGCTAGAGGAGCTGGTAACCATGATAAACAGCGGGTACCTAAGGCAGTGCATGCTGCCTATATACAGCTGTTTATCATGGTTACCAGCGTCCTCCCGCTTACAGGCTGCGCTAAGCGGGAGAGCTGGTAACCATGATAAACACCGGGTAACTAAGCAGCGCGTGCTGCCTAGATACCCACTGTTTATCATGGTTACCAGTGTCCTCCCGCTTACCCAGCAATGTGGAGGTTGGTCCTGGTCCCTGGTCGCTGAGGAGTCTGCCTGTTTGACAGCTCCCCAGTGACCACAAGCGATATTCCAGGATCCTGGTGTTGTTGGGATCGCTGGAACATCGCTGTGTGTAACGGCACCCTAACAGTTGTTACAGAATGGGACCCATGAAAGGATCTCAATCTCCAGTCCTCATTCGCTGCCAACAGTGCAGGTTTTCAGGATTTCCATAGCATTGCACAAGGTGATAAAATCATTACCTGTGCAGGTGATTCAATTATAACAATGTGCAATACTAAGGACATCCTGATAACATGCAATGTTGGCAGCCCTCAAGGTCTGGAGTTTGAGATCCCTGCTCTGAGAGAGCAAACTGATATCAGCACAGTCATGTAATGGGAGACATCGTTGTAACAAGTCAATTTGTGAAATATCTTCCCTTCTAAATATTCCCTCATCACCTGTGAGTGATATTATTGAGAAGTGGAAGGAACCGCAGCAACTCAGCCACGAGGTGTAGACTACACAACATTACTTGGTCAGTCAAGTGCTGAGGAGCCGAGGGCAGAAAAGGATAGCTTCATGACATGGGTATCCATGGCCAAACAGATGTGAACAAGCCTTATATCACCAATCACAATGTCAAGCATCAGATTTAGTGGTGTAAAGCCACCATCTCTGGACTCTTCAATAATGGAAATGTGCTGTGTGGACTGATGGATTACACTTCTCTAACCTGGCATCTGATGGCCAAGTCTAGGTTTGGTAAATGCCAGGAGTAATGAGGAACCAAGTGCAGAAAAGTCACGAACACTAAGCTTATTCCATAACTGCAGAGTCCAGTTCTCCTCTGGCACAAAAACTGTGCCCCAAGGCTTAAAGGCATGAACCAAACAGCTGCATACAAACCTTGATAGAGTTGTCCGACCTTGTGATACCAGTCTGCAGTCATTGGGCACTGTAATGATTCTCCAGTGCACAGACAGGCAGAGGCATAACGCAAGCATGTCATTTGCATACATGTGGTGACGATAGAACTAGATTGGCGTGGCCTCGCTTAATGCAACTGTATTGAATGAGGCTGGATATAGCTTAGTCAGAATGTGGCAAGAAGAGTGTAAATCATATACTTTTGGCCATGTGACCACCTGGTGCCGCAACCGGAGAATCCTCGCAGCGCGGGATTTCAACTAACCTGATTTTCATGTTGAACCAACATCTCCATTCTGATTCATGACAAAGTCTGATCACACAAATGCTCTTTTGGATGATTAGGAAATATTCCAATACACACCTCCAAAATCTAGAAGAAAGCCTTCCCAGAATAGGGGAACCAACTCCATATTAATGCTTATGGATTTACACATTATAGAATGAATAGTCATAACTGATCTTGCATATGTGATATGGAGGTGTCCCATACTCTTGTCCTCCTTATATCCTTTTATTGTATGTCTGTGTGCATGTTTATACAAAGATGCTGTCAATCATTGCAGAAGACCACCCACCCAACTCCTAAGTCCCAATTCTGCTGCTGTGGTTGGCCCATTTCCCCTTTTAATGTCTTGCTATCCATTTATAAAGGTACCGTTACACGCTTCAATGCTGTAACAATATCACTAACGATCTCACGGGAGCGCGGTCGTTAGGACATCTTTTTGAGATCGTTGATGAGATGTCACACGTCTAGATATCGTGGACGATGCATCAACGATCCAGCGAGCAGCTATCATTCGCACAACCCAGCAAACGATACTTGTTCACTGTTGTGAATAGGCAAAGTCGTTAACAACATCGTTATCGCGGCAACGATGCGGCAGGTTAGCTGATTGAGGAGTGTCTGATTTGAGAACATGTTCTCAAACCTGCAATCAACGATCCAACGATTTATCGTAGTCGTATCTCGGTGTAACACACAACGATGTCCTAATGATGTCGTTTGAACAACTCCAAACCCGTGACGTTTCAGCGATATCGTTCACGATCTCGTACCGTGTAACTGAGCCTTAAGTCTCTTGTGTCTTTATCTTCACAGGTTACAATGTCAGTGAAGATCTCTGATGTGCTTCTAGCAGAAAATGGAATGGGTGTACTCTCTATAATATACACCCCTGCCGCAACCAGTCACCAAATATCTAACAAAACAGTGCAGATCTCGGTATGTATAGAAAGTTAGGAGTATATGTTAACTTCTGTCGAAAGACCAAAACACATCCACAGCAACCTGGTTTTTGTCAGACTACTCTGTGTATGAACCCAGACATAGAAATGTTATATACTGGGCATGTACTTTAATAGTTGCTCTTTTTATAAACTCCACTCTCATACTAGTCTTTATGGGGGGGGAGGTTTACACTAGAAACCATGTAAAAAAAATAATTCAGGTCTTCGATTGTCATAATTGTTGTTTATAGAATTCCTTGTTGGTGGGAACCAGTCCAGACTTTGATTGCAGTGATGTGCTGACAAACAGTGATGCCAATGTGAAGCTGTCTGCTCAGCATCGCAGTGCCAGGCCACTCTCAGGTAAGCACCGGTAATCCCTGAACAGAAGGGCAAGATCATTTTAATGATATCCATAAGAAAAGTGAAAGCTCCAGATGCCAGTTTGCAACTTTTCCACATGTCATATAGAGAGAAAACAATGCCAGTAATGTGTATGGTACTTTAACCCTTTTAATTCTGCACTCCGGGCTTTCGTTTTCCATCCTTGCACCCCCATCTCCTTGACTCTTTGTACTTCTTTTTTTTATAAAAAGTATTTATTTCCCTGAAGTTCAGCCTCCTCTTTCCTTATCTTCATTCTTCATCTTGATTTCTAGTCTCTATTTATTTCTCTCTACTATGCTATTTTATTATTATTATTATTATTATTAATTATTTATATAGCGCCATTACGTTTGATGGCGCTTTATATGAGGACAGGGCAGACAAAGACAAGTACAATAAATGTGGACAATCAGGTCACACAGGTACAAGAGGGGAGAGAATGCTGTCCGCGAGGGCTTACAGTCTACGAGGGGCGGGTGGGGATACATTTAAGGAGGGGGAATGCTATCATTCATAGCCATCAGTACTACATCACATAAGCAGCTAGGACTAGTAACATCTCTGCCTTATAGAGAGACTGTGTGAGTTTCCTTACCTCTATATTCTCCTAAATAAGCGATTAGATTATAAGTATACTGTCAGAAACCTGAACCACTATAACTGAATGGCAGGAGCTGTCCAGTCATCATCTATAACTCTGACAGGAGGTTCACTCCAGTATAAAATGTTACAGGTATAATCAATGCAGTTTCATCAGGTCAGCACTTCTAATGACCTAAATAGTGACCTCCTTTAGAGAAGATAAAAGCTTGTCTAATGACTGGTAGAGGTTAGAGATGGGCGAGTCCTAAAAGACTCGGAATCGCAAGACCCCAACGAGTCCGAGTCAAGGACTCGGGACTCGTTGCGAGTCCAGCGAGTCCAATGTTAATGAATAGGGAACCGAGTAATAGCGAATAATGACATTTACAACTCGCTGATGTGTCTCTGAAAGTGTGCGAGTCCAAACACACCGCACACTACACTCCCTAAAAAAATTGGTTTTAAGTGCGCACAGCCACCGAGATGTGGTTTGGTGTTGCTGTATGCGTCACTTGCTGGCGGGGTAAGTGTGCGCGCTCACACTTGGCAGTGAAGCCGCACACTACACTCCCTAAGGGCCCTTTCACATCAGCGTTTTTTTGAAATCGTGGCAGATGCGGTGAAAAAACCGCATCTGCCGCGATTACCGCATACCGGCTGCACTTGCGGTGCGGTTGCGGTTTTTGCCATGCAAAGTATAGGCGGACTTGCGGCAGGTGCGGCAAGTGCGGTTTTGCACTTGCGGCAGGTGCGGCCGCGAAAAAAACCGCGGCTGACCGCGGTTTTTTTCGCGGCCGCACCTGCCGCAAGTGCAAAACCGCACTTGCCGCACCTGCCGCAAGTCCGCCTATACTTTGCATGGCAAAAACCGCAACAGCGCCGCTAGTGCAGCCGGTATGCGGTAATCGCGGCAGATGCGGTTTTTTTCACCGCATCTGCCGCGATTTCAAAAAAACGCTGATGTGAAAGGGCCCTAAGGTGGTGTACGTGCTATTTAAAGGTAGGAGAGCAGTAACGCACTGGTCTGCCACAGAAAAAATAACGCTCTATGGCTTATTAGGAACAAAAATCGATCTGGTGCAAAAACAAAAAGGAAACAGCACCTCAGCTAAGCCTCTGACTGCAGCTGTTAGCAAAGCTGAGTGAGTAAGCTAAGCTATGAGGTCCGTCCTGTGTGCACTGTAAGGCTTCTCCTTCCCTCCCTGCCTGCCTGCCTGCCTACACAGCACTACTCTGTCCTCCTCCTAGCTCTCAGAAGAGCTTTTTGGGTTAATATAAGGAATCTTCCCTACACTGACAATCCCTGATCTGCTCCAGCATATATCTCTCTCTCCCTATACTAGGTCAGATCGTCTCAGGAATGTGGCCAAAATGGCGGGGACAAGCCTTATATACTGCCTTGCCTGTCATACATGACATAGGCATCACGATGGACAGCAGCCAATCATAGTCCTGACACAACCAACTTTGCTATGCCATTACTGACTATGATTGGCTATCTTCACAAGTTTTCTGACCTAACACGCACGCTGTGCTGACTCGGAACATAATCATATTCTGTATTCGAGAGTCCGACTCCCGAATACAGTATACAGGACTCGGAATCGTAGACTCGCAGGACTCGGAATCGTAGACTCGCTCAGACTCGCTGCTGACAGCGGGTATCTGTGAAGAGTCAAGCTTATTGCCATTGAATTCCATTGGACTCGTCACTGTGCGAGTCCAAGCTGGGAGATTCGCCGAGTAACGAGTCCTGCGAGTACCTTCAGAATCGCCGAGTCCCGAGTCCTAGCGAGTAGACTCGCCCATCCCTAGTAGAGGTGCCACGGGCTGGGCTTACCCTGGAGGGGTCTACCAGGTCTTCACTAGGGTCTCTGATGGTAAAGTTAGGGTTGGGTGCCAGTAGACACTAAGCCTCACTCCAGTATGGTGTCCGGGACTGCAACGGCTGACCAGAGGGTCAGAGGTGCGGGTTTAAAGTACAGGAGAGCGAGACAGAGGCAAAGTCAGATAGTCCAAGGTTGAGGCAGCACAGTATCAAAGTACAAAAGCCGGGGTCAGGAGTGGAGAGGTCAGGCAGGACAGGAATACCAGCTAGTATAAACAGGTAAACGCATGAACTGGAAACTAGACAAACTGACTAGGAACCATGTTTGATTGGAATTTCCTGGAAAGGAAACAGATGACGCACAATAGTGTTTATCTGTTTGGACTCAAGAAATATGAATACCGAATACAGTGATCTGTCACAACCACCGATATTGCATATGATATTACCGATATCTACGCTCCACGTTATGCAGCAGTATCCCACGAGTTTTCAACCCAGGAACTTATATAGATAAGAAGATGGACCTCTGACCATGTTCCCGGTCCAATGAATGAGTACAATAAAGTTATTAAAAACTCATTGAGTGGTTTATTGAACCACTCAAGTCTATTTATTTAACCACTCAATGAGTTTTTAATAACTTTATTGTACTCATTCACTGGAACAGGAATGTGGTCAGAAGCTCCTCTTCTTATCTACTGTATATAAATTCCTGGATTTAGGAACCATGTTTGAGCAGACAGTGGTGAGAGTAGCTGCCTAATATAGGCCCTGCTGGCACAGGATTGGCCAGGGAACCACATCTCGGCAGGATACAGTAGGGTTAAATCCCTGCAGATACCAGCCACACCTCACTAAAGCCAGGGGGAGATTCTTTAGGAGCAGAGCTGTCAGTAAGCACAAGGCAGTACAGGAAGATGTCTTGACTCATTGGAAGCAGAGTGGTGAATGCAGTGAGTAGGACGGTGTTGAGAATGCATTCGAGATGCAGGAGTAACAGCATGATGCTCTGAGGCTCAATATGGGATGGCATGATCTAGGTGGAGCATGGCTTACAAATCCTTAAGTGATGCCCACAGGGGTGGGATTGGTGCACAAAGACCCATTAGTAATTCAAACATGAATACGTTAGTAGATACCTTAAAATACAAGATACAAATGCAAAGTTCAACAAAGGGCCAACAACCAACACAGGTATCAAGATTAGAGAAAATAAATAAATTACCAATGTATGAAAATCAATAGGTATAAGTAGATAGACATGCAGGAATCTCTCATACAGATGTAGCTTAGGGGATACATCAAATGATGGTCAAAGACAATAACATTATATGTCAATAATCAAGGAGTATTCTATAACAGACTGTCTGTTGGCTGATTGCTTTTGCCAATGATGAATATAGTAACTAGATGGCGGCCCGATTCTAAAGAATCGGGTAGTCTAGAATCCATATATAGTT
>JARQOC010000005.1:53176078-53216905 GCA_033576535.1 Allobates femoralis | reverse complement strand
CAGCCATTTCCAGTCGTCTAACCAGCGGTGTACCCACCGAGGGACCCAAGGCTCCCCAAAGAATCCAGAACGTACATCATGGATAGGGCATTGAAGCAGCCTCCCCGTACCCGACCTGGTATTCCTGGGCGACGCTGGCAAGAGAAACTAAGGAGGTAGAGAGGAGGTACACTGCGGATCTCTGAGGAGCACTATCACTGCTGAGTCCACCCGGTCTTCTACTCAACCACTGTAAGCCATGTACTGCCTGCTGGTTACAGTAAAGAACCGTTGCAGAGACTATCTGTGTCCGTGTCTCCTTATGAACTGTCCGTCATGAACTTAAGGTAACCGCAGCTGCCGCACAACATCTTGAGCAGCTCCAGCCCCCGGGGATCACCGCTCAGCCTGTGGGGAGCGTAACATCTTGCTGCTGTCCATCACCCCGGGAGGTTCCGCAGCGTCGGTAGCCCTTACCGAATCTACTCATAGGTGGCGTCACGAAGAAAACAAATTAAAACCCCTTTTTTAATCTGTTCCCGTAAGACGACCTCAATTTTGATCTGCACTACACCGGGCCCCACTACCGGCAGGCGCGGTCCACCCGTGACAAGGAAGGAGAAGAATCGCCTGTCTAAACCGGGAGTAACCCTGGCCCCTGGTGTGCGTCAGAAAATGGCGTCACGAACAGGATACGAGCAGGCCCGTTACCAACGGGTATGTTGTGCTTAAACTGGACTTTATTGTCTACAATTGGACTTTGTTCGTCCCTAAAAGAACTTTCCCGCCTTTACACCATTGGGTCAAGATGGCGCCCAAGATGGCGTTCCCGCCACAAGAAGCCGCCACGTGAAGCCCAGGAGTGAGTCAACCCCCCCCTCACTGTGGGAGGGCTAAGGACGAAAGGCGCCAAACTCTTTGTCCGCCCTGATTGCTCGAATCAACCATGGGGGCGGACCCCAAAGACTTTTCCCACGATTGGACTACAAAAGCCCAGAGGAGATGGGAGTGTCATACCTAGACACACCGACAGAGAGAGAAGACATCTTCACCAGCTCAACCAGAACGTCTTACCGGTTGATCGGGTGTGGTTTCCCTCCAAAGAAGAATGGCCAGCATGAGACTCCAAGACCTGATGCGGGAGGTCGAGGCGGAGGCCAGAGCAGCCATAAGCCAACCGGGTCCGGATCCTGCCCTTACCATAGACGGCAGCCCCGACTTCTGGCTAGAGGCTCTACAAGACCTCCGGGTGCGGTTACTAGAGACAGTGGAATGGACGATCCGTAGCTGGAGCGCGACCCTAGGCAGACGACTACACCATGCGATGCAGCAGAGCCGACCGGGTGCAGCTTCTCCAAGCCCAGACGACGTCACCAGCTTCTCGACCGCCTCACCCTCGCCTACCACCTGTCCTGCTCCGTCACCTGAGCCAATAGACTGTGTCATTCCGGTGGAGGCCGCAACTCGACCCGTTCCAGCGACCAACATCGCAACCGATTCCGTTCTTGAGCCGGAGCTCATAACACGCTCCATGGAAGAACTCGATCTCTACCAGGTTCCACCTGCGGAACCCGCGACTAGTTTCCACACTACCGAGACTGTCGCTTGTTTCTCCCTAGAACCGGAGGCCTCCTCTGCAACCACAGAGGCCTACCTGGTAACCGGGATTGAAACACCTTTACCTGCGGAAACAGATGAAGAGGCAGGCAGCCTGGAAGCCCTGCAGGACGTCCCTACGGAAGGATCCGCAGCACCACCGCCCCGTTGTACAACGGAACAAGCTTTAACGTCTTTCATCAACAAGCAGCCTGATGTGATCATCGAGGAAGAGGTCGGAGAGGATGACGACGAGACCCACAGCACCGCTGAGGATTTCGACACCGGGTTCGCTTGGGGAGACAACAAAGAACTTCCTTCCGGGCACACAGCTCGGGTACACTGGTCGGGTGCACTGCCGACACCTTCCCCTGTGCCGTTCCACCGGGTTCCGATACAGACAGCCCGCCAAGTTCAAGCTTCCCGCCAAACCACCAGCTCCATTACTCATCTTTACACCCCGAGCCGTAACGACGGAGATATACGCCAGAGACGACGAGAGGAGTGGCAAGCCAGAGAACGCGCCAACATGGAGGCCCGTGCCGAGGCTCGCCGCCAGCCGCCGCTGCCTGATGAACTCCGCCGTGAAGGTAGAATTTCCACCTTTAACTTAAATACCGGGTGGGGGTTCGCTTGGGAGGTGGGTTTGAATGAGGAGGTGTTTGTGGGGCGCCGGGACGTTGAGTCAAACTTGCCAAGAGGACATCCCGATCGCGACCTATACCGGGGCGATATTATCACCTATGAGCGCTATGCTTGTGCAGATGGGTGGTTTGCTATCCGGGTACGCCATCACCCTCAGAGCCAGTGACTTTAAAACTTGAACTTTCATCAATGACTCTGTTTACCGTTAATCATTGACTGTGTGATCTCGCGGCTACAGCCTGGACTCTAGTTAAAGTACAGTCGACCGCCCGCCGGGTCCGCACAAAGTGATTACCTGTTTCTTTGCTTATAACATCAAAGCATTTCTTTACCTGTTTTTCTACTTTAATAAAAGTGTGTCATATATGTATAAAAATGTAAAAACCTCTGTAATGTGAGTAGTTTGACGCTTGGGGACAAGCTGATTTAACCAAGGGGGAGTGTGGCGCCCCGCAACGAGTGCGTCACAAGGGAGTATTGCAGCCGCAATATTCTCTAGACAAAGCAGTGAAATAGTTAACTCAGAGATCCAACCCAACATACAACACCTAGAACAGGGGACCAATCATAGGTCCTGGTGGGTGGAGTGTTAGGGTAGTGAAGAGAACACAATAATCTAGACAGTCAGAACAAGTCGGAAAAGTAGTCTAGAACTTGAAGAGAGCAGACTAGAACTTGGAGTGGAGCGGGGGCTCCGCACCCCGTGCGGGCCCCTGGGCCGTCACCGGTCGGGTGTCAGCACCTGAGGCCTTAACAACCGGGAATGGGCATATCTACACGGGTTCCCAAAAGACTCCCGTGCCCACAACTCACAGCCGGTTCACTGGTACCGAAGCTGGCAGCAGTTCACCTCTGTCACGCGAACCAGCCCCGTGGAGGAGCAGCTTTATAGGAGCACCCCACCACCAGCCAGTTTCCAGTCGTCTAACCAGCGGTGTACCCACCGAGGGACCCAAGGCTCCCCAAAGAATCCAGAACGTACATCATGGATAGGGCATTGAAGCAGCCTCCCCGTACCCGACCTGGTATTCCTGGGCGACGCTGGCAAGAGAAACTAAGGAGGTAGAGAGGAGGTACACTGCGGATCTCTGAGGAGCACTATCACTGCTGAGTCCACCCGGTCTTCTACTCAACCACTGTAAGCCATGTACTGCCTGCTGGTTACAGTAAAGAACCGTTGCAGAGACTATCTGTGTCCGTGTCTCCTTATGAACTGTCCGTCATGAACTTAAGGTAACCGCAGCTGCCGCACAACATCTTGAGCAGCTCCAGCCCCCGGGGATCACCGCTCAGCCTGTGGGGAGCGTAACATCTTGCTGCTGTCCATCACCCCGGGAGGTTCCGCAGCGTCGGTAGCCCTTACCGAATCTACTCATAGGTGGCGTCACGAAGAAAACAAATTAAAACCCCTTTTTTAATCTGTTCCCGTAAGACGACCTCAATTTTGATCTGCACTACACCGGGCCCCACTACCGGCAGGCGCGGTCCACCCGTGACAAGGAAGGAGAAGAATCGCCTGTCTAAACCGGGAGTAACCCTGGCCCCTGGTGTGCGTCATGAGCACACCGCAGGGAGAGGGCAATAAGACCCCTTACTTTTTGGGCCCCTGAGTGGTTGCACCATTTGCACCAATGGTATGTCCACCCCTGAGTACTCTTCCTGATAGACTCCTATTTATAACGTTATGGATAAAATGTGCTCTACAGTAATGGTGACAGTCACTGCTCTGAATATTGGTTACCCAAGTGTTGATTGCATGATTTTGTAGTGTCCCAATTTGTGCTAATTTTAATGTATCCTGTAAATTTCATTTCTAGGGGAACTGTGTCTCTGTAAGCACAAGCTCACTGACACTGACAGCAACGCTGAAAGACGCCAACAACACCGTCATCAGCGATGGACTGGATGGAAACGTCACCATTGCATTCGACAGCTGTTGGGCCAACTACACCGACCTTGTCCTCATGATGCCAGGTAGAGTCTGAACACTGTCATATTAAACATGAGAATGTACCTGCTGCAATTTATAAGTATCTATGTTTTTCCCTTACATTACTTTTTGGAGGTAATGATAGCAAAATAATATTTGGCAGAAAAAAAAGGAAAAATAAACAACTAATTTTGTGTCCTTTATTACAGGAAATGGATACCAGCTTGAATTTGTGCTAAATAATGTCTTTGCAATGACAAGGTCATTTGATGCCAAAACAGGAACAGTCGCTACCGCCGCAGCCACCACCGTCACAGCAAATACAACTGCTGCAGCCGCCACCGCAAACACAACTGCTGCAGCCACCACCGCCACAGCAAACACAACTGCTGCAGCCACCACCGCCACAGCAAACACAACTGCTGCAGCCACCACCGCCACAGCAAACACAACCACAGGAACAAACACAACCGCCAAAACTACTAAAACCACCACCGCTACAACAACCACAACCACTCAAAGTCCAAATTCCCAAAGTGGAGGTGCTGATTTTGCAATGTACAGTCCATTCCAGACATTGTTAACTTTGGCCATCACCATCATTACTATAAATCTATTAATGGAGGCATAGTAAAGATGGATAGTCAGGTGAGATAATTCAGCAATGTAAGCTTTACATTTATGAGTCTGGGGAGAGCCAGATGGACACTGAATACATTTTGTGTATAGAGCAGAGCTGGGCAAAGTGTGATCCACAGGCCACATCTGGCCCTCTGGTTGTTCCAGTTCGGCCTGTGGATCAAGCCAGCCAAAGTACTGAAAACAGTGACCTACGGGCCACATCACCCGCCACCCATCCACCTCCACCTGTTTCTTGATGTCACAGCTGTCCATACAGGATGCAGGCAGCAGTATATACATTGGTGGAGGAGGAATCCAGCACCTCCATATTCCATCAATCAGTGTTTGAGACAGACAAAGACATCACTTCAGACGCGAAGTCTGACTTCAGACGAACTAGTGGAAAAACGGCAGTATCGTATATACTCAAGTATAAGCCGACCTGAGTATAAGCTGATGCCCCTAATTTTACCCACAAAAACTGGGGAAACTTATTGACTCGAGTATAAGCCTAGGGTAGTAAATGCAGCAGCCCCTCATCCTGGTATATAGTACCCCCATCACTGGTATATAGCCCTCCATCACTGATATATAGTACCTCCATCACTGGTATATAGCACCCTCTATCACTGGTATACAGCGCCTCATCACTGGTATATATAGGATCAACTTTCCTCCCTTCTGTCACGATCACACCTCACCACCTGTGCCCTCGACCCAATTCCCTCCCACCTCATCCCTGCCCTAACCCACATCTTCAACTCATCACTCACTACCAGCATCTTCCCCTCATCCTTCAAACATGCCTTGATCACACCCTTCCTCAAAAATCATCCTTCGACCCAGCATCTGTTTCTAACTATCGCCCCATATCTCTTCTCCCCTTTGCCTCAAAACTACTTGAAAAACACGTCCATTATGAACTGTCCTCCTACTTCTCCTCCTGCTCCCTCTTCAGCTGCCTATAATCCAGCTTCCGATCCCATCACTCCACCGAAACAGTCCTAACCAAAGTCACCACTGACCTACTGACTGCTAAGAGCAAGCGACACTACTCTGTCCTCCTCCTCCTCGACCTATCATGCGCCTTCGACACCAAAGACCATTCCCTCCTACTACAGATTCTGGAATCTCATGACATCACTAACCTAGCCCTCTCCTGGATGTCCTAATATCTAATGAACCGGACTTTGAGCATCACCCACTCCCACACCTCCTCTTTGCCCGACCCACTATCTGTCGGTGGTCCCCAAGGCTCAGTTCTAGGACCCCTACTCTTCTCCATCTACACCCTCGGCCTAGGACAACTCATTGAGTCCCACAGCCTTCAGTATCATCTCTAGGTTTAACGACACCCAGATCTAGCTATCTGGGCCTGACATTACCTCCCCACTGTCCAAAATTCTACAATGCCTGTCCACCATATCCTCCTCCTTCTCTGCTCGCTTTCTCAAACTGAACCTCTCCGCTACCTCTCTTGAACCTCTCCAATCTGTTTTAAACTCCGCTGCCCAATTAATCCACCTGTCTCCCCGCTACTCCCCAGTCTCTCCCCTCTGCCTAGCCCTTCACTGGCTCCCCACTTCTCAGAGATCCCACTTCAAAACCTTAACCATGACATACAAAGCCATCCATAACCTGTCCCCTCCATGCATCTCTGACATGGTCTCCCGATACCTACAGTCACGCAACCTGCGATCCTCCCAAGAGCTTCTTCTCTACTCCCCTCTTATTTCCTCCTCTCACAACCGCATACAAGATTTCTCCCGTGCATCCGCTATACTCTGGAACTCTCTCCCTCAACACATCAGGCACTTACCTACCCTGGGAACCTTCAAAAGAAACCTGAAGACCCACCTCTTCCAACAAGCCCACATCCTACAATGAGACACGGTCCACCGCACCGTCTCATGATCGGCACTACCCCTCCTCTACCCTCCTGTACCTGTATGACTCGACTGTCCATACATATTGTACTTGTCCTGTCTACCCCTTCCATATGTAAAGTGCCATGGAATCTAATGGTTCTATATAAATAATAATAATAATAATATAGTGCCCCATTACTGGCATATAGCTCCATCAATGGTGTATAGAACCCCATCACTGGTATATAGCTTTCCCATCACAGTATATGCCCCCATAACTGGTATAGCGCCCCCATCATTGTATATATCCCCCATCACTGGTATATAGCCCCATAATCACTGGAATATGGAACCCCATCACTGGTATATAGCTCCCCCATCACAGTATATGCCCCCATCACTGGTATATAGGCCCATCACTGGTATATAGCTCCTCATTACTGTATATAGCCCCCATCATTGTATATAGTCCCCATCATTGTATATAGCACCCATCACTGGTATAGCACCCCCCATCATTGTATATGGCCCTCATCGCTGGTATATCGCCCCATTGCTGGTATATGGCGCCCATCGGTGGTATATGGGCCCCATCGCTGGTATATGGGCCCCATGCTGGCGGTCACAATGAAATAATAACTGTTTTAACTCACCCTCGATGGTTCTCTGCAGGCTCCATGACATCCTCCCTCCGGTCCTCTTGCTTCTAATTATATGACAGGTGCAGCAGCGATGATGTCACTGATGCGCCAGTCACATGATTAGAAGCAGGAAGAGCGGTTGGAGGACGTCACGGATCCTGCGGAGACGCGTCCGGAGGGTGAGTTAAAACTGTTATTATTTTATGACCGCCAGCATGGGACCCATATACCAGTGATGGGGGGCGAGTTTAGTTAGGTGTAATGTAATGTGCGTTGCTCCCCCCGCCGGTGATTGACAGGGGGATGCAGTGCATATTACAGTACACTAATAACCGGGACCACGTGACCTCCCGCTGCAACTGCAGTGCCCTTCCGCTTCCTCCAGCTCCCAGTCATGCCTTCTCCCCACTGACCCAGAACACTGACTCGAGTATAAGCCGAGGGGGGGGGACTTTTCAGCACAATAATTGTGCTGAAAAACTCGGTTTATACTAGAGTATATATGGTATGTGTTGTTGTTTTTTCATATGTGTATGGGATGTTTCCATGTATATAGGAGCTATGTACGGGCTCCTACTGTATATAGGGAGGCTATATAGGGGCTTATACAGTATTAAGGGAGGCTGTGTGAGAGTTCATACTATATTTAAGAAGCTATGTTGGGTGGGGTTTCATACAGAATATAGAAGGCTATATGGGTGCTCACACTCTATATAGGAAGAGTGTGAGGGCTCATATTGTATATAGAGGCTATGTGAAGGCTCAAAGTGTATATCGAGAGGCTATATGGGGGCTCATATTGTTTATAAGGATTCATACTGTTTATAAGGATTCATACTCTTGGGCGATTCTCGAAATAGGAGCTAGGTTGGTCATAATCAGAAAGAGAAATCAAATGATTTCCTAGGACTCTACTTTTTTCTATACCATGCTATGTTTTTAAAGATTGGAATAAAACTTTCTATTTAGTTACCTTTGGTTGATTGTTAAGGACCCTATCCTTCTTTTTCTGTATTTGGGAGGCTATGTGGGGACTCATGCTTTATACTGGGGACTATGTAGGGGCTTATACTGTATATAGGGGCTATGTAGTGACTCACACTATATATAGTGGCTATGTGGAGGATCACACTGTATATAAGGAGGCTATGTGGAGGCTCACAGTATATAGGGGCTATGTGGGGGCTCACACTGTATATAAGGAGGCTATGTGGAGGCTCACAGTATATAGGGGCTATGTGGGGGCTCACACTGTATATAAGGAGGCTATGTGGAGGCTCACAGTATATAGGGGCTATGTGGGGGCTCACACTGTATATAGGAGGCTATGTCATGGCTCTCATTGTATATAGAAGGCTATGTGAAGGCTCACATTGTATATAGTAGGCTATGTGAGAACTCACACTGTATATAGGTGCTATGTGAGGGCTCATATTGTATATAGAGAGGCTATGTGGAGGCTCATAATGGATGTAGGGGCTGTGTGCGGGTTCAAACGGTATATAGGGGGATGTTAGCATAATTAATTTTGCTCAATATTAAGTGATAAAATCAATGTACAATAATAATTGTAATCCTAAGTAATATTAATATTGAGTAGAATTAATTTCAACCTGTTGGTTCTGGCGTCCTCAACATTAATGGTGTCTCATATAGCCACTCAGCAAAATTAATTGCCTAGCCCGGTATAGAAGATTTTGTCATAAACCATTAATTGGGAATTCTGGCTACTAGAGGGGAGTCTTCTGTTCAGGGCCCTCCTTGGACAAAGGGATGCAATAGTTACTGGTCTTGCATTACACAGGCAAATCATTGATATGAATGTTGCTGTGTAATATTTTTTTTTGTATATTAATCTGCATCTTTTTGTTTCCTTAGATAAGAACATTTCCAGAAGATTGCAGGTTATTGCTATGGACAGTTGTGGAGCTTCAGATACTTTAACTGTAAACTTGGTATTTTCTGTCTGCTGTGATTTAATCAGTGTAAAATCTCTCTGTAAATTTATAAGCTGAATTAAAGAAATAATAGATTAATAATGTTGGTAAAATATATAGGATCTTGTGGGATGGGGTCTATCAATCATTCTACAAAATATTTGGAAGAAAATAAATAAATTTGTATGTATAAAGCACATGACGTACCCTAGTTGTTCTTCTTTCACTTATAGGAATGATCTATTATCAGGGTTTACCTTGTGCATTGCAGTGTAATATAAAAAGTATTTATAGAGTAAAACGATGACATGGACAGGAAAACTGAACCAAGGAAAATAGATGAAGCAGAGTCAATGCCGAAATGAAACAATAATTGAAATAATACAATATACAGTATTGTTCAGAAGTTTTAGGCAGCTGTGGAAAAAATGCTGCAGAGCAAGAATGCTTTAAAAATAGAAGTGTTAATAGTCTATTTCTATCAATTACCAAATGAATGAGGAAAAGAGAAATCTACCATATATGTCCCCCATCCTGGATAATATGCCCCCCATCCTGGTATATAGCTTTCTCCATCCTGGTATATGGCCCTCCCCCCATCTTTGATATGGCCCCCCATCATGGTATATAGCACCCCCATCCTGCATATGGCCTCCCATCCTAGCGCACACACAAAAATAATAAACCATGTAACTCACCTCTCCGCTTATCTGCTTGCAGCACCTGAGCACTTCCGCACCCTCCTATGTGCCCAGCATCCGATCATGTGACCGGCCCAGCACATCGTAATATCTAATAAGAGAATGTGCAATATACATATACATTTAAACCTCGGTACACATATATTAAAATATGCATTATAAAATACAGAATCTATAGAGATATCTTTGCTTATCTACATGATAGCCATTTCCACAACACACTGAATTAAGCAAAGATGTGGATTCTCAAATTTTTCAGCCTCCACTCCATTTATTGTCTACAGGACTGCTAAGTAAAGTGCTATTTCCAGCAGTCTCATAGACAATGAAAGGAGCAGAGATAGAGCAGATGCATGTATTTGAGGTTCCAGAGCACCAAGCTCTTTAGGAAAGGAATAAGTTGAGTTTTTTGGGGAATAACCCTGTGATGAAGTGGAGTAATATTGCAATATGTAATGGGCCTAATTTTTAAAAACTGACTACCTGGCCTTGTTATTCTTGTCAGCCAATCACAGTGCAGCTTCCATTATCCGAGAGCAGTTTAAGAAATGAAAGCTAAGCTCTCATCTGTTGCTATGGGCAAAAAATCCTGTAATTCACTTTTTCAATATGAGGACCAGTACCCCCGTCTAATCCCCGTCTAATCTTACTGCAGCCTTGCAGTGCTGGGGTCCTGGGTTCAAATTCCACCCAGGATGACATCTACAAGGTGTTTGTATGTTCTCCAGTGTTTGTGTGGGTTTCCTCCAGATTCTCCGGTTTCCTCCCACACTCCAAAGTCACAATGATAGGGAATCTAAATTGAGAGCTCTAATGGGGACAGTATTACTGATGTATGTAAAGTGCTGTGGAATTAATAGCGCTACATCAGTGGATAACTATCATTATTAATAATACATACAATATCAGCTACACAAAAATAAGCTATCAATTGCATAAAATGTAAAATTACAATTGTGACCACCCTGCTTATATAACCCTGGACAACTAGGTCGCAATGGAAACCTAACCTACTACTAAGGCTGTGGAGTTGGAGTCTGTGTCCATTTTATTTTGGTTTAGAGAAATTGAGGAGATGGAGTCGGATGTTTGGCTTACCGATTTCACAGCCATGGTTGTGGAGTTGGGGTTGTAAAGTCGGAGATGGTGTTGGATTCAGGGAAATTGAGGAGTCAGAGTTGTAGTTAGATGTTTGTCTTACTGACTCCACAACCCTACCTACTACAATGGAGACAAACAGTACTGCATAGAGGTGTAATGGGACTTATCTACACTCTATCACCTTGAATATGTAATAAAGCAATTATAGTTTTGATGATATTAAAAACAATTCATAGAAAATATGAAAGTGACAATCTAAAAATGGATATAACTAGTAGAAGTGTAGCTATTTGGCCAAAGACACTCTCCTTTGGAAGGAGACACTAGCCGAAACACGTGTTGGGAGCAAACAGAGACATAGGCTTTCCACTAATGCCCCTTCCACATCTGCGATTATTGTAATTTTGCGGTAGATCCAACAGATGTCGCCACACCTGCCGGATCTGCCACGTAACGGCCGACTTGCGGCACAGATCCGGCAAGCCCTATTCATTCTCTAAGGGGCTTGCGGATGGGTGCGTCAAGTGTGGTTTTGCCCTATCTGGCAGATCCAGCACTTGCGGCCGTGCAAAAAAACGCTGCTAGTAGCTGTTTTTTTCGTGGTGCCACAAGCGCCACACGTGGGGGATACGGCAATGCCGCACCTGACCGCAAGCCCCATTGAGAATGAGTGGGGCTTGCCGGATTTGTACCCTAAGTTGGCCGTTACATGGCAGATCCGTCAGGTGTGGCAACATCTGTTGGATCTACCGCAAAATTACAATAATCACAGATCTGAAAGGGACCTAAGGTAGTTATTCTTTTACTCAGGCCATTTTACTTTGATATCCTGTGATCCCTTTGCTCTATGGCCGTTATTGAGTATGTAAGTGGGATTTATCAAGGCACATTGTATGCTTATGTCTTAACCCTGCTGTTCTGTTTCTGCTATACACCTCTAATGTCATTTTTGACCACACTATTAAAGTCTTGAGTTTTAGCTAATGTAATTGTTTTATTTGAATAACTGTTGCATTATTATAATGTATGTGAACATGGTTATTATAAACAAATGAAAAATGAAATCAAAAACTTAATTTTTATTTTTTTTGTGTCAAAAAATGTTACATGGCCTTATCACAATATTCATGCATATTGTACATTTGCACATAAAAAAAAGTGCTGGGCATTATTTCAACAAGAAGGCAGTAACCATTGTCTTAAATCATGACAGTAATCGACCAATGGCTGAGCAACATAATCAAAAATCCTGCTTTACACTATACAATCTAATCAAAAGAATTGAATAATTTGAGAATAAAAGAAGTTTATCTGTTAAATACCTGTAAGGCTACGTTCACACACACACATACAACTTTTCTTTAACTTTTTTGCGTGGGCGCTTTTTGCAGCGTTTTGCACCTGCGCAAAAAAGCCCCATAACAAAATGCAGCGCATTCACACACAATGTTTTTTTACGGGGCTACTTCACCAGTGATGTCACAGAGGGGAGGAAGAATCCTGGTTCCTCCTCCCCTGTGTGACATGTCTGCCAGCCACCAAATGATTTTGCAGTGTAATTCCTCCAGCCCCATCATTCTCATTCCCTTCTTTTGAGATCCATACCATTAGGCTATTCCATCCCCTCCACCTCAAAGTAGCAGTGGTATACCGCCCCCCAGGGTCACCCACCCAGTTCCTTGACCATTTCTCCGCTTGGCTCCCGCATTTCATGTCCTCAGATTTACCAACCCTTATTCTGGGAGACTTTAACATTCCCATAAACAGCCCTATCTCCCCATCTGCATCTCAGCTCCTATCTCTAACTACCTCTCTTGGCCTATCACAGCTCTCAACGCACGAAAACGGTAACACCCTTGACCTGGTCTTTACCCGACTCTGCTCATCCTCCCCCTTGGATAACTCACCTCTACTCTCTGACCACAACATTCTCTCCTTCTCACTCACTAACCCTCGGCCAACACAGCCCAATCCTACCTATCACACATCCAGAAATCTACAGGCCATTAACCCTCAAGCACTCACAGTCTCCCTCATCTCATCTCTGTCCCCAATCTCTTCAATCTCCTGTCCAGATCAGGCAGTAAATCACTACAATGACTCTCTCAGAAGCTCCCTGGACCAAGTAGCGCCCCTCACCCTCAGAACCTCCAAACAGAGAACAAAACAGCCCTGGCTCACACCACAAACTCGATTCCTCCAGCGATGCTCTAGGAGTGCTGAACGTCTATGGAGGAAAACTCGCTGACCAGGAGACTTTATCCATTACAAATTCATGCTAATAACCTACAACTCTGCCCTTCACCTTGCCAAACAGACCTACTTCACCACCCTGGTCTCCTCACTATCCAACAATCCAAAAAAACTCTTTGACACCTTTCACTCTCTCCTCAGTCCTAAAGTGCAGGCCCCCATCACTGACCTCTGTGCTGATGACTTGGCTTCCTACTTCATGGAGAAAATAGACAACATCCGCCAGGAAATCAGCTCTCAGCCTCCAAGCGCTGCCACCCCCATTCTTCCCCACATCTCCTCCGGTTCACTCTCCACATTCGACCAAGTCACAGAAGAAGAAGTCTCCACGCTCCTTTCTTCCTCTCGTCCCACCACATGCACTACTGACCCCATTCCCTCACACCTGCTCCAATCCCTCTCTCCAGTCGTCACCACTCATCTAACCAAAATCTTCAATCTCTCCCTCTCTTCTGGCATCTTCCCCTCCTCCTTCAAACACTCGATCATTACTCCATTATTAAAGAAAACCACTCTCGACCCAACCTGCACAAATAACTACAGACCAGTCTCCAATCTCCCCTTCATCTCTAAACTCTTGGAGCGCCTGGCCTATTCCCGCCTCATCCGTTACCTCTCCGCTCACTCTCTTCTAGATCCATTACAGTCTGGTTTCCGCCCCCTTCACTCTACAGAAACTGCCCTCATCAAAGTGACCAATGACCTTCTGACAGCAAAACGTAATGGTGACCACTCTCTGCTTATCCTTCTTGATCTCTCTGCAGCTTTTGACACTGTCGACCATCAGCTCCTACTCTCTATGCTGCACTCCATTGGCATAAAGGACACTGCTCTCTCTTGGCTCTCCTCCTATCTCTCTGACCGCTCTTTCAGTGTATCTTTTGCTGGCTCCACTTCCTCCCCTCTTCCCCTCACTATTGGGGTCCCTCAGGGTTCAGTCATTGGCCCCCTCCTCTTCTCTCTCTACACGGCCCCAATTGGACAGACCATCAGCAGATTTGGCTTTCAGTACCATCTTTATGCTGATGACACACAACTATACACTTCAGCCCCTAACCTTACCCCTGCGGTATTAAAGAACACCAATGACTGTCTAGCTGCAGTTTCCAATATCATGTCCACTCTCTATTTGAAACTAAACCTTTCCAAAACTAAACTTCTTCTGCTCTCCCCATCCACTAACCTCCCTAAATCGGACATCTCTCTCTCAGTTTGCGGCACCACGATAACGCCTAGGCAGCAGGCTCGTTGTCTGGGTGTTATGTTTGACACTGATCTCTCTTTCTCCTCCCACACACAATGTCTTGTCCGCTCCTGTCGCTTACACCTGAAGAATATCTCTAGAGTCCGCCCCTTTCTCACCCTGGAAACAACAAAAACCCTCACCGTGGCCCTAATCCATTCCCACCTTGACTATTGCAATTCTCTATTAAGCGGCCTCCCCCTCACCAGACTTCCTCCTCTCCAGTCCATCCTTAATGCAGCAGCCAGGATCACCCACCTGGCCAATCGTTACTCAGATGCCTCTGCTCTGTGCCAGTCATTGCACTGGCTGCCCGTATACTACAGGATCAAATTCAAATTGCTTGTTCTCACAAAGCTCTTCACAGTGCAGCACCCCCTACCTCTCCTCCCTCATCTCTGTCTATCACCCCACCCGCTCTCTACGTTCCTCAAATGACCTTCGACTAACATCCGTACTAATCCGATCCTCCCACTCCCGGCTCCAAGACTTCTCCAGAGCTGCACCAAAACTCTGGAATGCTTTACCCCAAGAAATCAGGATTATCCACAACTTGCATGGCTTCAGGCGATCCCTAAAAACGCATCTTTTTAAGGCGGCCTATCATACTCCCTAATAGAAGTCCATTGTACTGTAGACAGTGAATGGGCTATCCCTCTGGACATTACTCTTCTACAAACTCCACCAAACCAAAAAGGTCTACACAGACTGTATAATGACCATCCATGTAAGCTTAGTCCTATGCCCCACTTCCTCAAGATGCCTGGACCATCAGTGCAATAAGCCCCTGTACTTTGGGCAACCCCTATCCCGTTGTAGATTGTAAGCTCTTTTGAGCAGGGTCACCTTTATTTCTTGCTATATTTATTGTATTTTTTTTACATTGATTCTATGCCTATTGTTTTGTATCCAATTATTGTACTTTATTTGTTCTCTACTCTAATTGCTTACTGTATATTTTCTGTACTCTAACCCTACATTGTAAAGCGCTGCGGAATATGTTAGCGCTATATAAATAAAGCTTTATTATTATTATTATTATTATAAATATAAATAAAAAAGTAAAATGTATTAAACATAATAAAGATTGAATACTTAACCTCCGCCGTGTGTTCGGGGAGCTAGGAGCAACAGCAGGTATCGACCTGCCAGAACCTGCCAAGATCGCTGATTGCCGCTTGCGGTCATGTGATATGTATGTCATAGCCACGTCACATATCACATGACCGCGAGCGGCCAATCAGCGATCACAGGTCCTGGAAGGTCGATACCTGCGGAGGAGCTCCCAGCTCCCAAACACCCGGCGGAGGGTAAGTATTCAATCTTTATTATTTTTCACACATTTGGCTTAGTTTAATTTGGATTTTGTAGTGTATATTACTACACTACGAAACCCAAAGGGGCTGTGACAGATGTCACACAGTGGAGGAGGAACAGGATTGTTTCTCCCCTGTGTGACATCAGTGCCAGCGTATACCTGCTGGAATTGCGCATTGTCTGAACGGCGATGCGCAATTCCAGGAGGAATAATGGGTTCCTATGGGAGAAAGCACAGGCGCAGGAGCGTAAAGAATTGACATGGTAATTGTTTTTACGCCTGCGCTCTCTCTCATAAAAGTGCTGCATATATTTATGCAGTGTCTGAACGGCAAAGTGAATTTCACATTCACTTTGCCAGCAGATGCAGACACACATTGCGCATTTTTGAAAAGCACTTGCAAAAAGCGCTCAAAAATGCGTAATGTGTGAACATAGCCTCAAGATGAGTTTTCAGAGCTCTGAGGTCTATACATATGCTCTGTGTTTTCTCCAGGATCGGACTGCAGAGCAGGGATCTGGCAGCCCAGGGGCAGCGCCGGGGCTGCGAGATCGCTTTCTGCAGCTCAATCCCCATGCAGGAGGATTGGACTGCAGAGCAGTGTTCTGGCAGCCTGGGTGCAGCGCCGGGGCTGCGAGATCGCTTTCTGCAGCTCGATCGCCATGCAGGAGGATCGGATTGCAGAGCAACGATCTGGCAGCCCGGGTGCAGCACCGGGGCTGCACGATCGCTTTCTGCAGCTCGATCCCCTTGCAGGGGGATCGGACCGCAGAGCAGCGATCTCACAGCCTCGGCGCAGTGATCCACTATGTAGATCACTGTCTGATCCCTTGACTGCAGTCGATCCCCCCTACAGGTGGATCAAGCTGCAGTAAAGGTATCCCACAGGCAGGGGGACTCACCAGACGTTGCCAGGAGGACCCGTGACCAGAAGACGATCAGAGGGGGCCGGAGGCGGCAGCAGGCAGCAGCAGGTGATCCCAGGAGTGGTGATCACTGGGAGGAGGTGATCACCGCTCCGGCAGTGAGCGGGAGGCGGCGGGCGGGAGCTGATCCCCGGAGCGGTTACTGCTCCGGCAGTGGGCGGGAGGTGACAGGGGGAGCTGATCCCCGGAGCGGTTACCGCTCCGGCGGTGGACGGGAGGCGGCGGGAGCTGATCGCCGGAGCGGTTACTGCTCCGGCGGTGGGCGGGAGGTGACAGGGGGAGCTGATCCCCGGAGCGGTTACTGCTACAGCGGTGGGCACGAGGTGACAGGGGGAGCTGATCACCGGAGCGGTTACTGCTCCGGCGGTGGGCAGGAGGTGACACAGGGAGCTGGTCCCTGGAGCGGTTACTGCTCCGGCGGTGGCGGGAGGTGACAGGGGGAGATGATCCCCGGAGCGGTTACCGCTCCGGCGGTGGGAGGGAGGCGACAGGGGGAGGTGATCACTGCTCAGGTGATCGGGGGACAGGGCAAATGAGCAGGGGGGGTTTATAGGAGAAGACAGGGAGGAAATGAGCCAGGGAGCAGGAGGAGCGAGGCAGGGGGAGACCGCAGTCAGTACAGCTGCGGTAATTTGTGGTTTCATTTTCAACCGCCAATTACCGCGGCTGTAGCCTGGGGGGGGGGGGCAAAGCGACCCCCCCTGGGGTGTGCTGCAAGTCCCCATGTACCTGCAGCTTGAGTGACAGGTCAGTGAGACCCTCACTCATGCTGCAGGAGTGAAAACACGCCAGGACGTTGTACAACGTCTTGTGTCGGTAAGGGGCTAAGGTACACAGGGGGGAAAAGTGGGCAGAGGGGGATGGTGGGGCCAGCAAGCTAAAAATTGTGGACCAGTTTAGGTACTTGGGCATTCGGTATCATTACTAATAACGGACTATCTGCACATTAATCTAACATCGCTGATGAAAAAATGAAAAGCCAAAGTGAGAGCTTCGAATAAGTTGCACTTGGTGGTGGGGAGAATTAATTTGATCAAAATGGTACTGATGCCCGAGATACTCTATGTGGTGCACAATTGTGTGTGTTCTTAACTGGTATTCTATTGAGCATGTAAAAACGCCTGATCTTGACTTTGATCCATGTATTTTACCCGCTGAAAAACTGTCGTGTGTGCACCTGTCACTTTATAGATCCTTTGTAAAAAATAAAATTGTATTAAATTTTTGCATTCAAAGAAACCTGTAGTGTACCTGTGTTCTCCTCCCCCTTATTGAGTAATGTTGAGTCCCAGGGTACACAGCTAGTAGATACGGATAGAATATATTTACAGGAAGGAGACATATATACACAAGGAGGATCATATATACCAGGAAGGAGACATATATACGCAAAGAGGACCATATATACCAGGAAGGGGACACAAAGAGGAAAATATATACCAGGAAGAGGATATATATGCACAGAGGACCATAAATACCATGAAGGGGACATATATACACTAGTAGGACCATATATACCAGGAAAGGAACATATATACACAAGTACCATAAATGCCAAGAAGGGGACACAAGGATGAAAATATACCAGGAATGGGACACAAAGAGGACCATATAGGAAGAGGATATATATGCACAGAGGACCATAAATACCATGATGGGGACATATATACACAAGTAGGACCATATATACCAGGAAAGGAACATATATACACAAGGAGGACCATATATGCCAGGAAGGGGACATACCTGTACAAGGAGGATAATTTATACCAGGAAGGAGACATATATACACAAGGAGGACTATATATACCAGGAAGGTTACACAAGGAGGACCATATATACCAGGAAGGAGGCATACATACACAAGAAGGACCATACATAAAAGGAGGAGGACTATATTATTATTATTATTTATTTATATAGCACCATTGGTTCCATGGCGCTTTACATGTGTAAGGGCAGAACAAGGACGAGTACATAAATAACGACGAATAAATCATACAGGTACAGGTACAGGCAGAGATCCTGTCCTCGAGGGCTCACAGTCTATAGGAGATGGCTGGGAGACAGTAGGAGGGGGAGAGGTGAGATGGTGCAGCGGATTAGGTCTCAGTGTGGATTATAGGCTTGAAGGAAGAGGTGGGTCTTCAGGTTTTTATTGAAGGTTCCCAGGGTAGGGGAGTGTCTGATGTGGTGGGGAAGAGAGTTCCAGAGTATGGCAGATGCACAAGAGAAGTCTTGTATGCGGTTGTGGGAGGTGGAGATGCGGAGGGAGACGAGAAGGAGTTGTTGAGAGAAGTGCAGATTGCGTGAGGGCTAGTATCGGGAGACCAAGTCGGAGATGTATGGAGGGGACAGGTTGTGTACGGCCCTGTATGTCAGGGTTAGGGTTTTGAACTTAGATCTCTGGGAAGTAGGGAGCCAGTGGAGGGCTTGGCAGAGGGGGGAGACGGGGGAGTAACGGGGCGACAGGTGGATGAGTCGGGCAACGGAATTGAGGATGGTTCGGAGGGGTGCAAGGGATGAAGCGGGGAGGCCAGTGAACAGGAGGTTGCAGTAGTCGAGGCGGGAGATAATGAGGGCGTGGACAAGTGTTTTGGTAGTGTAATGGTCAAGGAAGGAGCGGATCCGTGAGATGTTTTTAAGCTGGAGGTGGCAGGAGGTGGCGAGGGCCTGGATGTGTGGCTTGAAGGAGAGGGCAGAGTCGAGGATTTCACCGAGGCACTTGGCGTGGGGGACAGGTGAGAGTGTGCAGTTGTTGACCATGATGGTTAGGTCTGGTAGGGGGGAAGAGCAACTTGGGGGGAAGATGATGATTCGGTTTTATCCATGTTGAGTTTGAAGAAAGGAGCGGAGAAGAAGGATGAGATGGCGGACAGGCAGTGTGGGATTTTGGATAGCAGGGAGGGCCGGAGAGGTAGAGCTGGGTGTCGTCGGCATAGAGGTGGTATTGGAGGCCGTGGGACTCGATGAGTTGGCCTAGGCCGAGGGTGTAGATGGAGAAGAGTAAAGGTCCCAGGATTGAGCCTTGGGGAACTCCAACAGATAGGGGGTGGGGCGAGGAGGATGTGTGGGAGTGGGTGACGCTGAAGGTCCGGTCTGTTAGGTACGAGGAGATCCAGAAGAGGGCCAGGTCAGTGATGCCAAGGGATTCTAGAATTTGAAGCAGGAGGGAGTGGTCGACTGTGTCAAAGGCAGCAGAGAGGTCGAGGTGGAGAAGGATGGAGTAGTGTCGCTTGCTCTTGGCGGTCAGTAGGTCGTTGGTGACTTTGGTTAGGGCTGTTTTGGTGGAGTGGTGGGCTCAGAAACCGGATTGCAGGCGGTCAAAGAGGGAGCATGAGGAGAGATGGGAGGACAGTTCAGAGTAGACATGTTGCTCAAGCAATTTTGAGGCAAAGGTGAGGAGAGATATGGGACGATAGTTGGAGACTGTTGCGGGGTTGAGGGAGGGTTGTTTGAGGATGGGTGTGATGAGGGCATGTTTGAAGGATGAGGGGAAGACACCGGTGGTAAGTGATATGTTGAAGAGATGGGTTAGGGCGGGGATAAGGACAGTGATGACTTTAGGGATGAGATGGGACGGGAGAGGGTCGAGGGCACAAGTGGTGAGGTGTGATCATGCTAGAAGGGAGGAGAGGCGCACTTCCATCATGGAGGAGAAGTTACTTTTGGTCGAGGGGGGTTAGGTGATAGAGAGGGAGGGCTGAGGGGATTGGGAATCGAAGCTTTCTCTGATCTTGTCAATCTTCTATTTAAAGAAGCTGGCAAAGTCGTCAGTGGTGATGAGGGGAGAGGGAGGTGGTGCGGGGGGACGGAGTAGGGCATTAAAGGTTATGAAAAGTTGCTTGGGATTGTGGGAGAGGGAGCTACTGAGAGACGAGAAGAAAGCTTGTTTTGCGGTGGTCAGTGCTGTCTTGAAGTTGATGAGGGACTGTTTTTACAAGGCGTGGTGCGTTGCAGAGTTGGATTTCTTCCTTCTCCGTTCAGCTACCCTGGACGTCCGTCGAAGTTTTTTGGTGCTGGCGGTGAGCCAGGGTTGTCTGCTTGCACGGGTTTTGTTGTATATGAGAGGGGCGGCCTGGTCGAGGGCTGTGGCGAGAGTGGTGTTGTAGAGGGTGGCGGCAGCGTTAACATCATGAAAGGAGGCTAAGTCAGAGGGAGAGGGAGGAGGGACTCGGCGAGTGAGTGGAACTTTATGAGCTTGAAGTTTCTTCGGGGGTGAGGGAGTTTCCGGAGAGGGGGGAGCGTGGCGGGGGGGGGGGGAAAGGGCAGAGAAGGTTAGTAGGATGTGGTCGGATAAGAGGGGGGTTAAGTTTGCGAGGTCAGTGAGGGAACAAAGGCGGGTGTAGACGAGGTCGAGTGTGTGACCGTTATTGTGTGTGGCTGAGGAGGACCATTGGGAGAGGCCGAAGGAGGAGGTTAGAGAGAGGAGTCTTGAGGCAGCAGCATGGGGTTTATCAATGGGGATGTTGGAGTCGCCCATGATGATGGTGGGGATGTCGGAGGAGAGGAGGTGGAGAAGCCAGGTTGTGAAGTGGTCGAAAGAGGTGGACGAGGATCCTGGAGGGCGGTAGACAACAGCCAGTTGGAGGTTGCAGGGGGAGAAGATACGCACGGAGTGCGCCACGAAGGAGGGGAGGGAGGCAGAGGGGGGTGGTGTAATTGGGGTGAAGGAGCAGCTGTTGGCCAGGAGTAGGCCAACACCTCCGCCGCGGGACTATATATACCAGGAAGGGGAGAGGGGAGATATATACCAGGAGTGTGTGCTTGTTGGGGGTAGGTCCAAATTTCGAACCAAGGCCCATCAGACTCTAGTTACGCCACTGGGTTGGATGTTGTACACCAGGGGTTAAGGGGCTGGGTGTTATACACCGGGTGGTAATGGTTCTGGATGTTATACAATGGAGGGTGATGGGGCCGGAGGTTATACACCAGGGGGGTGATGAGGCTGGATGTTATACACCAGGGGATGATTAGGCTGGATGTTATTCACTGGGGTGAGGAGTCGGATGTTCTACACCAGAGGTGTGAGGCTGGATGATATACACTGGGGTGAGAGGCTGGATGATATACACTGGGGGTGAGGGGCTGGATGATATATACTGGAGTGAGGGGCTGGATGATATACACTGGGGTGAGGGGCTGGATGATATAGACTGGGGTGAGGAGCTGGATGTTATACACTGGGATGAGGGGCTGGATGATATACACTGGGGTGAGGGGCTGGATGATATACACTGGGGTGAGGGGCTGGATGATATACACTGGGGTGAGGGGCTGGATGTTAAACACTGGGGTGAGGGGCTGCATGATATACACTGGGGTGAGGGGATGGATGTTATACACTAGGGGTGAGGGGCAGGATGTTATACACTGGGGGTGAGGGGCAGGATGTTATACACTGGGGTGAGGGGCTGGATGATAGACACTGGGGTGAGTGGCTGGATGTTATACACTGGTGTGAGGGGCTGGATGATATACACTGGGGTGAGGGTCTGGATGTTATACACTGGGGTGAGGGGCTGGATGTTATACACTGGGGTGAGGGTCTGGATCATATACACTGGGGTGAGGGGCTGGATGTTATACACTGCAGGGTAATAAGGCAGATGTTACACATCAGGGGGTGAGGGGCCGGATGTTAAACACCAGGGGGTGATGGGACCAGAAGGTATACACCAGGGGGTAATGGGGTTGATGGTTATATACTGGGTCGATAGACCTGCCATCATGTAACAGGGCCGCCCATGGGAGTGGGAAATGATGCGCTTCCTGCAATGTGTTAAATCCTGCAGTCAGAGACTGACAGCGGTATTTACCATGTTACCAGCTGAAGCTGGATCTCCTTTTCATCCATTAGGCTACTTTCATACTACCGTTTGTGTCTGCATGTGTGTGGTGGCCGGGAGGAAGAGATTAGTGGTGGAGATCCCTTCCTCCCGGCGGCCACCGCTGATCTCCTGACGATGTTGGCGTGGGAGATTAAGGGCCACGTCACACCTGGTGACCTCGCCGGAAATGTCGGCGGCAACAGGCGGGAGCGCACACGTTTTTTGCGCCCCACCAGAGTCGCCGTCGCATGTTTACATGCGGCGACACCTCTGGCAACGCACCGGTGAGCTTACAGGCGGCGGTGCCGCTGGGGTGTCTCAAAACCACAGCGGCGATGCCATTAACATGGGAGCCTATGGCTCCCATCGCCTGTGCGTTCGCCGGTCGGCGTGTTACATGGGGCGATGTGCACACATCGCCCCAGAGTGGTCGCCTGGTTTCAGAGCACTGCTGAGAAACCAGGCGACCACTCAAATTGAGTCGCCCTTGCCTATTTACATTAGGTGACGCATTGGCGATGTCGGTGGCGATAGGCCACTCCCCTACGTCGCCTATAAAATCGCTGCCGATCTCGCCAGGTGTGACGGGTACCCTTGAAGAAACAGCTGATCTGACAGCTGTTTAAATCTCCTGTGCCGACACTGAATAGGTGATGTCAGCCTTGGACATTTAAACAGCTGTCAGATCAGCTGTTTCTTTAAATCTCCTGTGCAGGCGGCGGGAGATCAGCGGCTGCTCCAGCAGATCTCCAGGTGGCTGCCGCTGAGATGTCAATGTGATCCGCAGCGTTCTCCTGCGCTGTCATTCACTTCCATTCATCTTTTGTACGCTTGCTGATAAAACGAGCGCCCGTGAACACACATAAAACACAATGTGTTGCGCAGCCACCATGCCTCCCCATGTTAAACATAAGAGTGCACTGCGCATGCGTTTGGCTGCGTTCGGTTACGCTGCGTTTCAAAACACAAATGTGAATGCGGCCTTAGACGCCAATGATGGCTGATCAGATCCTCCATGAGGGGGGGGGGGGGCAGATGTGAGCTCAGGGAGTCTGAATCACAGGCAGAGACACCACCAGGACCGAAATCAACGCCAAATGTCGTGAAGGGGTTAATAATAATCTCTATAGCGCCAACATAGTCCGCAGCGCTGTACAATCCAGAGGAGAAGAGTACAGACGATGAGACAATACAGAGGAACACAAGGCAGCACAGACCCGCAATAGAGGGAATTCATTAGTTGTAAAACTATAAAGAGTGGTGGAAATACATAAAAATCATAAAGATGAAGGGGGATGTGGCTTATGACTGCACAGTGGATGGGGATGATGGGTAATGGAGTTCCTGAACTAATACAGTGACTACAGTTCCCAGGATGCTTGGCGTCACCCTCTCCGTGGTCACGTAGGACGTGCTGACGTCGTGTAACGTGCTGTCCGGCGCCGTCATCCTGGACTGAGCGGTGCAGCAGTGCTGGAGCGGAGCGGGGCTCTTCCGTGTGTTCCCGGGACGTCGCCTCCTCGCATGCTGCCGCCTGATGGGCGCTCCACACCCGGGGCAGGGCGGACGCTGAGCCTCACCTGCAGGTGCATTGTGGGTAGGAACAGCCGTGCTGGGCGGCGGAGAGAGCTGGGGCTACTGGCTGGTCACAGCGCTGAGTGATGACATCAGCAGGGAGCTGAGCAGGGGCTGCTGGGCTCTGTAGTCCCTCCACTCAATACTCACTGATGTAGCATTCAGTCATAGTGACCACACTTCATGTTGTGTTGGTCTGGGGGATTATTTTCACTCTTTGCAGCCCATGGAGGAGATTTTATAGAAGTCTATCAAGAATCATTTCTTGTTTTACATTTAATTTATTTATATTATTGTATTGAAAGTCGTTTCATGGTGCATTTTTTTTTCCTGTTTTACAGTAATGGAGAAATGACTGAGATGTCTAACTGCTTTTTTTTCTCTTTTACCTGCAATGTGTCAATTCCCCCCCATTTCGTTTTTTGCCTTTTACTTAGCGAGAGAAAAATAATAAAATGCAGCATGAATGAGCTTTATTCTGGGGCTGTCACACTGGAGAGGGATCAGCTTTATTCTTAGGCTGTCACACTGGAGAGGGATCAGCTTTATTCTTAGGCTGTCACACTGGAGAGGGATCAGCTTTATTCTTGGGCTGTCACACTGGAGAGGGATCAGCTTTATTCTGGGGCTGTCACACTGCAGAGGGATCAACTTTATTCTGGGGCTGTCACACTGCAGAGGGATCAACTTTATTCTGGGGCTGTCACACTGCAGAGGGATCAACTTTATTCTGGGGCTGTCACACTGCAGAGGGATCAACTTTATTCTGGGGCTGTCACACTGCAGAGGGATCAGCTTTATTCTGGGGCTGTCACACTGCAGAGGGATCAGCTTTATTCTGGGGCTGTCACACTGCAGAGGGATCAGCTTTATTCTGGGGCTGTCACACTGCAGAGGGATCAACTTTATTCTGGGGCTGTCACACTGCAGAGGGATCAACTTTATTCTGGGGCTGTCACACTGCAGAGGGATCAACTTTATTCTGGGGCTGTCACACTGCAGAGGGATCAACTTTATTCTGGGGCTGTCACACTGCAGAGGGATCAACTTTATTCTGGGGCTGTCACACTGCAGAGAGATCAACTTTATTCTGGGGCTGTCGCACTGCAGAGGGATCAGCTTTGTTCTGGGGCTGTCGCACTGCAGAGGGATCTGCTTTATTCTCATTTGCACAAGGAAAGACTAGAAGCAATGGAATGAAACTATGGGAGGAGACACAGATTAGATCTTAGAACAAACTTTTTGACAGTGGGGGTGATCAACGAGTGAAACAGGCGGCCACAAGAGCTGGTGAGTTCCCCTTCAATGAAAGTCTTCACACAGAGGCTGGACAGACATCTGTCTGGGATGATTAGTGAATCCTGCTTTGAGCAGGAGGATGGACCAGATGATCCAGGAGGTCCCTTCCAACTTCTGTTAATATATCACAGAACAGTAGACTTGGAAGTTCCCCCTCCACGCTGATATCACACCCCAGTTGGTGTTCTCCAAGGTTCCATATTCCACCTCACTGCTGGTATCACGCCCCGGTCGGCGAGATCATTCATTCAGAAGCGTGCTCCTGATCTCAATTTCATTGTCCTCCTTCCGGGTGTGACACACCGGCCGAGTATCATTTCCGGTCTGGTGCATTGTGGACGATCATTGGGTGTATGGGCTGGCTTCAGAGTGCGCACTGTGCGTGCTCCAGTGGCAGCCTGTATGGTGTACGTCAATACACCCCCCACACTGCGCAGGATCGGAAATGATACACAGCCGGCCCATCATACCCGGAAGGAGGATAATGAAATTGAAATCAGGAGTGCACTTCTGAATGAATCTTGCCCACCGGGACGTGATAACATCAATCAGCAAGGGGTAAGATGGAGTACTAGAGAACGCCCACCGGGGTGTGATACCAGCATGGGGAAGGGGGGTGGAGAATGGAGCCGTGGAGAACGCCCAGTGTGACTACATACAGTAGTCAAGAAGACTAATTACCATACGAACATGTAAGTCATTTTTCACAACCATTACAGTACAGGTTTTTTAGGTCAGACAGGGATGATTAGGGATGTGCTCCGGAAGCTGCAGGGACAGACATTGATGGGTTAGGGGGCAAAAATGAGCTGTCAGGTTCCCTTTTAATATGAGCTCTTTTGATTCTGGGAGAGAAAAGATAGAATTTCCCTCCACTTTAAAAACTGGACTAAAAAACAAACTGCTGAGTGTGAATAATACCAACAGGGCTGCTGGGAGTAAATGTTTGCTGCAATGTGAGACTGCTAGAACAGTCTGATTTTCAGTTACAGTAACGTCTTCAGCATGTGAATCCGCCCAACAATAAGGGCTTGTGTCCACACTGTGGATTTTGCAGCATTTTACGCCTTGGATTTTGCTGTGGGAAAGGTGCAGGTTTGTGTAAAATGCTCAACCCAGCAAAGTCTGAGAATCCTGAAGTGCTGTGCCCATGTTCCATTCTTTTCCCACTGCAGAATAATCTTCAGTATGTCGATTCTTGCAGCGGACTTTTCAACATTTTTCAAGCCTTCACTTAGAATGCATTAAGAAATTCGCAGGCACAGTTCTGCAATTCCGCAATGCATTGTTTAGGTGCCTCGCTTTGGGCACAAGGTGCGGATTTGGTGCATAAAAATCCACAAATACTCTGCATTGGCTCCATGAAAGATTTGCAGTAGAATATTAAAGATTATAAAATCGCACATAAATTGCAGAAAATAGTTATCAAATTAGCTATGTTTGCAGACGACCCCACCTCCCCTACCCCCTCTTGTGTGAACCAAGGTACATAATCGTAATTTTCTATTTTTGTCAGTTTTTTTCTTATTAATATATTTCTCATGAGTTATATTTTTGGGGATCTTCATATGAGGGTGAGGTGATGTGCTTCTCATAGGCATGGTAATTTAAAAGAATTGTCCAAATTGAAGCGGCAGTGAGTGTGGCTGTAATGTCTAACCTTCCGTCCCTCGTGTAGTTTACACTATTTCTTTCTTTAATGGGCATTTTCTTTTTCTTCTGTCTCCAGTGACCACAGAGAGCAGAGGTCCTTGATCTGCTCAGACCTTTTGAATGAAGCATAAAGGAGCCGGCGCTCACAGGTAGGTCTGTCACATGGTGGAAAGAGCATGTCCTGACCATAGGATAGAGGAACAGGACGGTATTGTTAGTGTCCAGGCCTAGGGGCGCCCGCTGCAGACAAGGCTTCCTCTGTGTGAGTTGGGGGTCACCACAATGCTACACATTACTGGAGGCCTCTGTGATGAGCAGATATTGTATTACGCTGACCTGCTGAACAGAAAATGGGTTTTGTTCATTCTAAGATATGTTTGTGATACCAGTATGTGCAGGGAATGAGACCATTGCCCCATAAATGAGGGTCCCTGAGGACGGCAAATGAAGGAGTCTCCTTTTATCCCCAATTTCCATTTTTTCCATCCCCTTCAAGATGTAACTTTTTTTATTTTCCCATCCTTACAGCTGTAGCATTAGCTTGGAGATCTAAGACTATGCACATACAATGTCATTTTCGGGCAGATTTATCTGCTGAATCAGCCTGAAAACCATACATCACAAATGCTCAAAAGTATGAACGTCCACATTACTGTGTGTAACGACTCGCTGCGCTCGTGTTCAGGCTTTTGAGCGTCTTTTTACCTCCTCACATTTCTGAAAACACTAAGTGGTTAAAAGAAATGACACCCTGTACTTGATAGTACAAGTTAATGGGAAAGCTCGGAAGACACCCAGACATCTTTTGGAGTGTTCGTTCATAGTTTTTGCTTAGAAAAATCATCAGCGATTTCTTCATTATTCAATGAAGTAAAAAAAAAACCCCGATAACTAGTCATAAAAACAATGGGAAATATGCAGCAAAAATCCACCAGAAGCTAAAAGTCAGAAAACCACTCAGGAAATGACTTAAAGTGAACCTGTCACCAGTTTTAGCGGTTGTAAACCCTGCCCACCACCTTTAACATGATGTAATTGGGTATCATGTAACCCCCTTATAGCCCTAGAGGTCCCCCTGCATACCTAGGAGATAGGATATGGCGCGGGACAGAAACTAATTTCATGTTTTGGTCATATAGGTGTCTTCACATTGCGATCAGCGCTGCCTGCTCTATGTAAGCTTCGCCCCCCTTGATTGTGTGCAAGTGGATGACATGGCTACAATTCCCAAGTCTCGCACCTGTGCAGTGGTGCATCACTGTGCCCTATTGAAGAACCAGTGATTCCACTGCGCAGGAGCAAGACTTCCGGTCTTGTGTCAGCCGCACAGTGCCTGATGTCTTCCGCCTCCGCAGTAGATAGAATCACTGGTTGCTCAATAGGGCACAGTGAGGCCACTGCGCAGGCGCGAGACTTTGTTGTTGTTGCGACGTCCTCAACTTGCACACAATCAGGAGGGGCGGTGTTTGAATGCAGTATGGTGGCGCTGATCGCAATGTGTAGATTCCCATGTGACCCAAACAAGAAATTAGCATATTGTGCGGGACAAAATAAAACTTTCTGAGGTGCAGGGGCACATCTGGGGGTATAAAGGGGTTACTGGAATCCCAATTACGTCATGATAAAGGTGGTGGGCAGAGTTTAGAACCCCCAAAACAGGTGACAGGTGCACTTTAAAATCAAACAAAAGATGCTTAAGGTGTGGGAACAAAATGCTAGTTTTCTGCGTCTTCTGCTTTATAATCTCGACCGGTTCACCTGATTGTAACAGGCGTGGTGTGCTTATTCCCGGCTGTTTTCATTCCATAGCGTTTTTCAGAGTAGGTGACCGGTGTTCTCACCTAAGGGGATCTGAGAGTAGAAATGTTGCGACGCTCGTTGTGACAACCATGTGGCTGTGGTTCAGGGTTTCCAGTTTTCTGAATACAGAGATGAGAAGCAAAATCTGCTGGTTGTTAAGTTGTACTGCTCTGTAGATCATAAGGCCACGTGCACACATTGAGCATTTGATGTAGTTTTCTATCTCAGTTGTTAGAGTAATACAAGCTGCAAGGACAGAAAAAGCGCAGAATAGAGTCTAAACCGATATAACCGCAATATTAGCATTTATGGAAAGACTCACCTTTAATGGCTGTGTGAAGACACAAACACTCTATACACATACACTGAGTGCTCCAGACACACGGGTAGTTAAATCTCCAAAGGCAAAAGAAAGGGTCCTAAGATGAAAAGTCACCACTTCTGTATTTATCACCCACTGCTGGTTTTAGTGCAAATTCTGAGGTAAAAATGTCACCAATTACGTGGCCTAAGACTCAAGGCTTTAGATATTAAGGCCATGTGCACATGTTGGGTATTTGGTGAGTTTTTTACCTCAGGATTTGTAGCCAAAACCAGCAGTGGGTGATTAATACAGAAGTGGTGACATGTTTCTATTATACTTTTCCTCTGATTGTTCCACTCCTGGTTTTGGCTCCAAATACTGAGGTAAAATACTCACCAAATACTGTGTGCACGTGGCCTAAGAACCCTTGTAGATGAGGGCCACATAGTTTTTACACGAGTTATTGATGGAATCTGCCACCAGGTTTTGTTTTTTTAACCTATATAAGCTGCATCCACCGCCAGTAAGCCCTAATATATAGCATTCTAGAATACTGCAAGTCCTCAATCTGCTCTGTATAATGTGAAAAATAGCTTTGATCATTCTCGCCTCATAAAGGAGGACGGTAATCGCAAGCAGAGAGGAGGCAGAGCATCAAGATCAGCAGCGCCCATCAGACCGGACCGCCCTGCAGGTGAGTATAATAACTATTAGGTTATACAGATCAGCCTGGGGACTTATCCAGTATTCTAGAATGCTATATATAAGGGTTTTACGGGGGGTGGCCACAGCTTATACGAGACAAAAACTGCTGACAGGTTCACATTAAATACAGAGAGGACCCAGAAATAGATTTGAGTCATGAATTATATTTAGGGGCTTTATTTAAGCTAATAATGGATGCGTTCTCTGCAAATGGCTTCTTGATTGTTAAAGTGGGATGTCTGATACCAGTATATGATTGTCCCTTATCTGGGTCAGACAAGCAAATATTCCTTCCTGTACGATTTTTATCCTTGTGTTTTGGTATTTTGGGTCTGTGGGGCATCCATATTTGTACATCAACATTTAAAATGGTTTCCTAAATCAATAATGGCAAAATATCTGTAAAAATCTGACTCCATATGGATGATTGATATAGAATATTTTTTTTTGTTTTGCGCATATTAAAGATTTGTCTAGGTGAATTTCATCTGAAATATTGAAGAAAATAGTGCATGCTGCTATAGGATTATTATTATTATTATTTTTCCCTCTCGTATGGGCCTATTCTGTTATCTGAGTTACATTGGTCGGTGTGCTGTGTGACTTTTACTCAGACACCTTGTGTCCGTGTTATACATTTGTCTGAACCATGCCCCAAAAGGGATTTAAATGTCAGCATCCTCATCCATGTACCCATCATGGATTCCAGCCCTCTCTGACCCCAAACTCTGAGGTGGCTTTAGTTCTGGCGTCATGGTTGGAGTCTGTCATGTAACTTTAATTTCCTATCCAGTAACCTTTCCTGGCAGAGGTTGCTGTCAGCTTATGGTGCCGGACAGCCATATGTTAGTCCCACGTACACACAGTGAGTATTTGGTGAGATTTTTACCTCAGTATTTGTAGACAAAACCCGGCATGGAACAACGAGAAAGAATATACTGTATTTCTCCATTCGCCTTCCACGACAGCATTGGAGGATGTCGTGCACGCCCTATTGGGGGACAGGAACACAGAGAGGTTAAAAGCCCCTCCCCTTCCTCAGTACTCCAGTGTCTTCCTGTCCCCCTTGGGGCATGGAGAGGTTCCAGTGCTGTCAGGCCGGCAGAGGCAGCATTGGGGTGTACTTACAGCCGGGCCAGGGATGGACGTCGGGGGCGGCCTCCTCCTCCTTCTCGGGGCTCCCGTGGTGGGACCATCCGGCCTTCCTGCGTCCTACGGGGCAAAGCAGGCCGTGTATTGCAACGCCGGAGGCCTGTTCAGCTCTCCGGCGTCTCCCTCCTCCAGCTGTGGTCCCTGGGGCATGCATCAGAGGTGCCGTGGAGGCACTTCCGGTTTAGGGTGTGGCACTTCCGGTTCCGGGGTGGCACTTCCGGTTCCGGGGTGGCACTTCCGGTTTCGGGCGGCGGCTCCTGTAAGGGCTGTGGCAGGCTGGGCGCGCCTCAAGGGAACCCAGCAGGACTTTCGCGCGCTACTGCCCGCGGCCGGTGACCAGGAGGAGGGAGGGAACAGGTGTTCCTCGTTGGGGGCACGGTACTTCTGGATAAGTACCCGCCGGAAGCTACACCCAGGTAAGGCTGATCCCTGAAACATGGAGGGTGTTAGGCTTCCACCTCTGCTTCTGCAGAGCCCAGCGTTCCCCCAGCTCATGTAAGTGTTTCTGGGGGGTGGTCACAAGGGGTAGAGTTATTTAGGCCCTGCACTCACACTGGGACCCCCTTCTCTTCCCTTTTTGTCTATAGGGAGACGAGGGCCGTCTGTAAAAGGGAGCAATGTGGCTGCGGCACAAATTTTCCCTCTTCCTACAACAAGGTGTCGGCCATGACTGACAGGGTTGTCAGGATGGACTCCCCATCCTTGCTTGAGGAGCTCCAATCCATTAGGGAAGAGGTGCAGGCTTCTATCTCGGCACTGCGGGGGTTTTGCTGCAGCTTCTGGGCCTTCCCCTCCGTAAGAGAGGAAGCTCCAGGATTGTGACTCTGTGGATCTCATGGAGGCTGGCCAGAGCTCAGCATTAGAGGACGGCGAGGATATTGCCGCTGTTGCCTCTGTCCAGACACGAGAATCTGGACACTACTATTTTTCCACGGAGTCCATGGGTGCATTGGTGGACACTGTCCATTGTACCATGGAAGTAGAGGTGGTGGAATCCCCTTCTTCTGTGCAGGGCTAAATGTTCAAAGGCCTGAAGGCTAAGCGGCTCACCCCATCCGAGTGGATTGGAGGGTGATGACTTTGTCTGGGAGGTCCCGAAGGTGGACATCCAGGTGGCCAGGGTAGCAATCAGCTGCCATTGTAAACCCATTGTGCATGCCCTTGACACACAGTTAACTGAGAGACCCAATGGAAATCTCTATGGAAGTCTCTATAAAGTCAATGGGACTTCTAACATGAAGGTCTATGGCAGTATTCCATTTGGGAAGCTTAGCATATAAGACCGCGTTGCCTTTTGAAGATTCCTCCCGGTTGAAGGACCCCCTCGTTTGTAAAATGGAGAGTGTCCTCAAAAAATCCTGGGAGGCGGCAGCTATGTCTTTAAATGTGTACATTTCATCTACATGTGAGCAGGTCTCTCTTTAAGTGGCTCACCCAGCTGGGAGAATTCATCCTGCAGGGTACTCCCAGGGAGGAGCTTTCGACTCCATTCCACTTCTGAGACATGCTACAGGCTTCCTGGCTGATGCCTCTGCTGAGTCGTTCCGCATTGGCGCCAGGTGCACAGTGTTGGCTAACACAGCTCGCGGAGCAGTGTGGCTTACAATGTGGAATGGGGAGGTCACGTCTAAAGCTCCTGCTGTGTGGCCTCCCCTTGCAAAGGGCATTGGATGACATCCTGGGAAAGGTGTCAGACCGGAAAATGTGTCTCCTGGAACAGGAGCCCTTTCGGAGGCAGTCCTTTGGCCTGAGCGCAGCCAACCCTCCCAGTCTAAAGGGAAGGGTAAGTCTGGTCGCTGGGCATTCCAGTACGGGGACAAGAAACGTAATATCTTGCTCCCCCAGCAGCGGCATCACCAGCCGCCCCTAACCAAGGCCGCCTTCCCCATTGCAGGGCGGCACCTGCGGTTTCTGCCACAGTGGCAGGCAATCTCCTTGTGCCCTTGGATCCTCTCAACCATTTGGGAGGGTCTACGCTTGGAATTCGAGAGCCAGCCCCTCCGTGTCTTCGAGTACTCTCCCTTCCTCAGGGGGACTCTCGCACTATTTTTCTTGTCGGGTCTGCGACACCTGTTGGATTCGGGTGTGGGGTCCCCAGTTCCTCCAGGAGAGGAGGGCCAGGGGCGCTACTCCAGGTTGTTGTGCACCTCCAGAACGCGTATTCTCATGTTCCCATTCACCCGTCCCACAAGCGCTTTCTGCGATTCACGATCTCCGGGGCAGGCGGGACGGTCCATTCTCGGCTTAATGTGCTGCCCTTTGGGATTTCGTCGGCCCTAGAGGTTACCAAACTCATGGGGGAAGCGATCACATTCATCCAGACCCAGGGGATATGTATGCTTCCCTATTTAGACGACATGTTGGTGGTGGCTCCTTCGGCAGTGCTTCTGCGCACAAAGGTCTCCAACGCATTGGAGATTCTTCAGTCCCTGGAATTGGGTACCCAATGTTCGGGAATCGGAATGGGTGCCTGCAACCCGACGTCAATTTTTGGGAGTCTTGCTGGCCTCTTCCAGACAGACCTCGTTCCTTCCTGCGGCATATCAGCTTTTGCGCCGCGTGAATCTGACCCGCTTCCGGGCAAGGGGGTCGCCCTCCTTGCGGGAAGCAATGTCCCTGTTAGGGGCCATGACGGCCTGCATTCAGTCAGTAACATGGGCTCAGGCTCCTTCCCGACTGCTCCAGGAACACATACTGAGTTCCTGGGACAGACGTCTGGATTCCTTAAACTCGCGGGGCGGGTGGTATCCTCGCTTTCCTGGGGATGAATCCCAGACACCTTCCTGTGACCTCCGTTCCCCCTGATGCCAGCGGTTCCGGTTGGGGCACGATGGTAGTTCGCACACCGTTCCAGGGGATTTGGAGTCGCTCGGTCAGTCGCCAGTCTTCAAACTTCTGGCAGTGGAGGAAGCGCTTCTTGCTGCAGCTCACGTTCTCCGGGGTCATCATGTCAAGGTCCTGTCAGACAACGTGACTACGGTTGCTTTCTTGCGGTACCAAGGCGGTACTCGTGGCTTACACTTGCAGGGGCTGGCAAGACTGTTCTTTTTGTGGGCAGTACGCCATCTTCTCTCCTCCTCGGCAGTACATCTGAAGGGAATGGCCAATGTACAGGCAGATTCTTGAGCCGCTCAGAGGTCCACCCAGGAGAATGGTGCTTCCATCCGGAAGTATTTCGCTCTCTTACGGACAGGTGGGGTGTCCTTTCGATCGACCTGTTCGCTTCGGGCTCGAATACAAAGGTGCCAACCTTTTTCTCCCTGACGCGGTTGGATCATCCTCGGGGGCTGGACGCTTTTTGCCCATCCCTGGGACTTCGGTTGGTGTATGCATTTCCTCCAATCCCACTACTTCCCAAGACGTTGCAACGGATTCGGGCGGAGGGGGTGACGCTATCCTGGTGGCTCCCCTGGGGCCCAAACTGGCGTGGTACGACGCCATCCGAGACCTGGGCCTGGAGGGACCGATTATGTTAGCCCAGTCTCAACCTACTGTCCCAGGGTCCTCTGTTCACCAGGGCCCTCAGTGGCTCATTCGGGCGGCCTGGCTGTTGCGGCCGGGATCCTGAGGATCAAGGGTCTCTCCCAGGCAGTGATCCGCACGCTTCAGCAGAGCAGGAAGCCTGTGACACATGGTATTTACGGGAGGGCTGGAATCGGTTCTTGTCCTGGTGTGCTCCTTCCATCCCGACCATGCATCATCCTAATGTGGCCCAACTCTTGGATTTTTGCAGCGTAGCTTGGATTTGGGGCTTCGGCCGAGCACTCTTTAAGTCCAGAGGTCGGCACTTGGGGCGGTTTTTGCCCAGGATCTTGCTTCCCATCCATGGCTCAAGCAGTTTTTTACTTCTGCTTGGGGGTGGCGTCCCCGGATTCGGCCTTCTGTCCCTCCCTGGGATTTGATGCTTGTTCTCCAAGGGCTTGCTCGAAGTCCCTTTGCACCCTTGTCTGCTGCATCCCTTACGTCTCTCTCTCACAAGGTGGCGTTTTTGGGGGCCATCACTTCTGCTCTCAGAGTTGGAGAACTGCAGGCACTCTCTGTCTGGGCTCCGTGCCTCGTGGTGTCCGTTGTTCGCATTACGCTTCGGTTGCATTCATCTTTTCTTCTGAAAGTTGTCGGCTTTCCATCGGTCCCAGGATGTGGTTCTGCCTTCAATTTGTCAATCTCCTGCTAATTCGGCTGAGGCCGTGTTTCACTCCTTGGATGTTCGTCGGACTGTCCTCCTCTATCTCCGAGAGTCTGCTTCCTGGAGGTTAGATCAGACCCTGTTTGTTCGGCTTTTAGGAATAATACAGGGAAGAAGACTTCCCAGGCTACCATCAATTCCTGGATCACGTAGGTGATCTGTGAGGTCTACGTCGCTCCGGTCCTTGCTCCTCCGGTGGGGTTGAAGGCTCCTTCAACTCGGGCTGCTGCTACTTCCTGGACGGAGCAGGCTGGAGCTTCATCGGAGCTGATTTGCAGAGCGGCTACGTGGTAGCCTCTCCTCACTTTTTCTCGCCTCTATAGGTTAGATCTGTCCTTCAGTCGGGATATGTCCTTTGGTAGGAGAGTCCTACAGGCAATAGTCCCACCCTGAGGAGTATCGGTGGTATTCCTCCAATGCTGTCGTGGAAGGCGAATGGAGAAAACTGAATTAGTCCTTACCGGTAATTCCTTTTCTTGGAGCCTTCCACGACAGCATCAGTTCCCCCCCCTTGTTGGTGTTTGGTTCCGGTTTGTATCAGATAATCCATGGCTAAGGGTGATCTTGGTAAACACTGGAGTACTGAGGAAGGGGAGGGGCTTTTAACCTCTCTGTGTTCCTGTCCCCCAATAGGGCGTGGACGACATCCTCCAATGCTGTCGTGGAAGGCTCCAAGAAAAGGAATTACCGGTAAGGACTAATTCAGTTTTTTCGCTTTATAAGACGCACCGGATTATAAGACGCACCCAGATTTTAGAGGTGGAAAATAGGGAAAAAAATATTTGTAGCAAAAAATGACTTTGATATGACACTCAGGCCCTGCGACCAGTCAGTGTTGGCGTCTGTTTCCTTCGGATGCAGGTGCAGCATGTGAGCAACACCAATGACTTCTGCTCCAGTGTCTGTTGGTGGGGAGACAGACGCCAGCACTGACTGGTCAGAGGGCTGAGTCTCATATCAATATCACATGGGACATGACTATGCAACTTCTGATAACGTTGGAACTGCTGCAGAATCAGGGGTATGGGTGCGTGCACACGATGAGTATACGCAGCCTTTTGGACGCAGCGTCTTGCTGCTGTGTCCAAAATGCTGCGTAGTACAGTACAAGCATAGTGGATGGGATTTGTAGAAATCCCATACTCACTATGCTTCATCCGACCGCAGCATTCTGACAGCTGCGGTGCGGGTTGCCACCATTCCGCTCCTTCTCAGCATGTTCATTTCATGCTGTGGAGTTGGAAGCGGCTCCCATCGGGGGACTGCAGGGAAAAGCCGCCCTGCACCCGCCGCACATGGTGAGTACAGGTCAGCTGGGGTCTCCCTGCCTCCACATGTGGCTTCACTTATGTCCGGAGGAGCCGCGTCCAACACACAGCTACTCCCGACTGTGAGCGCACACCCTTAGTATGGTCTTTATTACTTTTACAAGGGCCATCAAGATGAATGAGATGGGATTTGTTCATGTAGTAACAATCCCTTTAAGAACTATCACTCCCAGCATGTACTGTAGATCCTATAGCATGCTTGGAGTTCTAGTTAAGCACAGTATTGGTAGTGTTAACTTTACTTTATTAGTGATTATGTTACATATACATGTGGACTCTCTTTAATGTGTCCTGCTTTGCCATCACCCTGCTGAAATGAAGGAAGTGGCCAGTCTGTATATAAAGATCTGATGTGATGTACTGTATGAGGGAGGGCCAGGGAGGGGGGCTGTACACTGTGCTGAAATATGATGCTCTAGCCCTGTCTCCTAATTACAAGTCACCACAGAGCTTGACCTGTATGCAGGGCCAGGGGAGCTGTACACAGCCGTTATATGCAGGCTCCAGCCCTGCTCTCCATACACTGAAGCTGCAGACCGAGCTTCCTGCATTTCTGCTTGGTGTCAGGGCTCAGCAGGACACATTACACTGAGCAGAGGGAGTGAGGCAGGACACTGACAAACAAGGTACCTGCTGTGATAAAGTGCCGATCTGCCCTGCTCTGCCCCTGTCTTCATGGCAGTGAATCGGCACAAAGCTCAGTGCTCCTTCACTTGCCACAGCTGCACCCGGCTCCTCCGTTCTCACTATCTGCAGCACACAATGTTCCCAGCAGCTGCAGGAGCGACCATGTGTGCCGGCTAAGCAGCTTCTCCTGCTCCCCCTGCTCTCACCTCTCATGCTGTCTTCAGTGCAGAGAGGTGGGTGGGGACTGGGAGCAGTGAAGTGAATATCTAAGTAGTTAATGAGCCGGGGACACGTGGTGCTCCTGCCGCCACCGGATTCTTCAGCAGGGACCATTCCCTGTCACTTCTGTCCCCACTTCACTGCTGTCCCCCCCTCCCAAGCAACTGAGGATGCTTGAATGTTATATTCCTTTTATAAGACGCACCCCCACTTTCCTCCAAAACTTGGAGGAAAAAAAGTGCGTCTTATAAAAGGAAAAATACGGTAATAGAAACACATCACCACTTCTGTATTTATCACCCACTGCTGGGTTTGTATTACAAATACTGAGGTAAAAAACTCGCCAAATACTCAATATGTGCATGTGGCCTAAGGCTTGAGACTGTAAGGCCACGTGCACACATTGAGTATTTGGGGAGTTGTTTTTTTTTTTACCTCAGTATTTGTAGCCAAAATCCGGAGTGGGTGATAGAAGGTCGTCACCACTTCTGTATTTATGATACTTTTCCTCTGATTGTTCCACCAAATGTGCAACGTGTGCACTTGGCCCTTAAAGTACTAGCTCCCTTTAAATCACTGGCGGGCCTTATTACTAATAGATTAGATGATCAGTGTATACAGTCGGCCTCGTGTTGGTGTAACCCTTTATGTATTTACCTTTTGTAGGTGATCAGCGCTCGGGATGGCCGTCACACAGTTCCGCCTATTTAAGATTTGCACTTGCTTCGTTTCCATCCTCGCCTTCTTCAAGAGATTAATATGCAGGTAACCTCTGCCTACAATCCGTTACTTTCTAATAGACTTTTGTGTTTTCCATTGTTGTTGTGTTTTTTTCCATCACTGGAGAGGCGCTTTTATACTCGCCCTCCGGCAGCTTCATACTTTTTCAATGTTCCTCCAGTCTCGGCGCCATCAATGTCCACAAACCTGGCAACTTGCAACCAGCAATACATCGCGCTGTTACACAGCACGATGCTCCGGCAATGTTGCTGCAACTTTGCTGAATCAGCAAAATTACAGCGATGTTGCATGCAACATCGTGCTGTGTAACGGTACCTTAAGACCCAGGGCGGTGGACACTCCAGCGGTGAAATAAAAAAAGAACCTGGAGTCTGCAGCCTGCAAACCACAGCTGGCAGCTTTTTCTTGGCTGGTAATCTGAAATAGGTCACCACACCCTATTTTATTAAAATTATGCTATTTATTTATAAATAATATTTAAAAACTGGGGTTCCTGCACCCAAATTGGATCACCAGCTAAGGTGAAGCAGACATCTGGGGTCTGGTATTCTCAGGGTGCTAAAAATAGCGGGCCACAGCTGCCTCAGAACTGGCTCCTTATTAGATGCATCATTCCTGCTGCTTTGCCCTGCTGTGTTGGCAAACTGGGTAATGGTATTTGGGTGGATGCCAGTTGGGTAATGTCCGCTGACATCAAGCTCAGAGGTTAGCAATGTCAAAGTGTCAATCATACGTTACCCAAGTTGTCCAATCGGACAAAGGCACTCAAAAACCATTACACTCCCCAACGCATTCCCTCTTCCACCATTTTATTGAAAGAAAAAAAAATAATTAAAAAATAATCCAAACATTTTCCCCCTACCCCCAAAACATAGCCTGCAAATAGTCCTGGGTTTCTGACGCAATCCACAGAATTAGACATAGTCCTAAAAACAAGCCTGCAAGACATAAGACTGAATTAGTAAATAATAACAAGCGACAATCCCTCATTGACCAATTTATTCCCTAAATACAGGAAGGTATGGTGCAGTCCCATAGAACTCCCTCAAAGTCTGACTCCCAGCATATGGGAAGCATGACCAGACGTCTCCCACCCCCAGTCCTTTCTGTCCCCAAAGCCTCCCACCCAAGCTCAAGTCCTTTCTCACCCCCCCCCCCCCAGCCCCAGTCCTTTGCCCCCACCAATTTAGTACCGCACTGCTGATCACCCCTCACTGCCAATACTCTCCTCACCCCGGTCTTCCTCTGCTCACTTTTGTCTCACTGACATCGGTCTCCCTCTTTCACCTGATGACTGGGTGAAGTAGAACCCACGGTGCCTAGAGGCTGTCATGAGTGTAAGCGTTGTGCAGCGACTCTTTACACACCTGCAAACTAAAATGGCAGCCCCCAGTGACTAAAAAAAATTATTAAAAAAATAAATATTCACAATGTGTGGAAAAAAAAAAAATAATTGCTTATATGCTCAACAATTTTTAATACAAGAAAAGAAATTATGGCACCTTTACTTTAAGTCTCATACAGCAAAAGGATATGAGGTGCAGTTCTTTGGAAGGCATAATGTCCATTCAACGCCTTCAATGGAACACATGACCTAACAAAAGTCATGCACCCCCTCTGTGATGTGTCACCAAGCCGACTATGGTCAGTGGTCTGATGACTGGGAAACGCATCAATACTGGGACTGCGGCTATTTTATTACTCAGGCTGCCGTCCTGAATATCCTACCCTCCATAAAGACTTAGATACTAAGGTCACTTTGATATGCACCCAATAAGCAAGACCTGTACAGTTTGTCCTTAGGGGCATCCATTGGAGGGAGGCACTAATTAGGATGCCACCCTCCGCCGCACGCTAGAGAAGAGCCTGCATAAGGGGCCAATGTAAGGATATCCCTGTATACCTGCTTACCTTGGCCAGCCACCCCGAATATAGTCCTATGCAGTTGTTTGTTCTTCTTAACTTATGGTGATTTTGATCTGTTACACATCTCCATTGGTTATATAGTTTACCTATTTGGATTAATTACTTTTACATATGAATTGTTTTGGGGTTTATAATGGACTATTTTTTTTTTTATTATTTAAAAATATAAAAGATGGCTGCTTTTTGCTCGGATTTTATAAACTCTTTTTACTGACGGGTAAGCAATAATAAGGTGCGGGATATAACCATGGGCTGACTAATCACAATTCTCCCCCAATAAAAGATGATCTTTATCTATGGAAATTATAAGTAAAAAAAAAAAAAAAATAGAACATAGAAGTTCCCAAATTATCCAGATTTATAATGGTCCCAGTGGTTTGACTCTCCACTATTGTGCCAACTACAGGACTAGATGGGTCATGGGACGGGGTAATAAAGGTACCCGATACTTTCCTATACCTTGCCCTCTCAATAGCCCTACAAAGCTAAGGAGGTGGGCACAAGCAAGATTGCTCCCCATCTACTAACCCTAGGAAACCCCACATAGCCCTGTGTTCAGAAATCACTATTGCACCCTACTGTGATATTGTCATGTGTTTATTATTAATTTTTTTTTTTAATGTAAACTTCCTTTTGGATTGTCACTTTTTTTTTTTTTCTTCCGTTGATCTTCAAAAATCACTCCTAATCCGGATGAATGTTTTAGACCGGGTCCCCTAGGG
>JARQOC010000005.1:53073905-53175978 GCA_033576535.1 Allobates femoralis | reverse complement strand
TTTGGGGTCACTTGGGTTCAATCTTATTTGCGCGTTCAATACTTATTGGGGGGTTCTAATATTTGGGCGCGTTCAAATTATTGGGGTTCAATATATGGGGCGGTTCAATTTTTGGGGCCCGTTCAATACTTATTGTGACGCGTTCAATTATTGGGTGTGTTCAATCTTTTTGGGCGCGTTCAATACTTTTGGGGGTGTCAATACTTTTGGGCGTTTATTTTGGGGGCCATCATTTATTGTGACGTTAATATTATTGGGTGGGTATATTTTTGGGGGTTCAATACTTTTGGGTATTAATGTTATTGGTTCAATATTTTGGGCGTTCAATACTTTTGGGCGTTCAATACTTATTGGGGCGTTCAATACTTATTGGGGGTTTATTTTTTGGGCTTCAATACTTTTTGGGTTATCATTGGAAACTTCATATTTGGGCCGTTCAATTTATTGACGTTCAATATTTTGGGTCACTTTGCGCGTTCAATACTTTGGGTGTTATCTTTACCTACTATGGTTTTGCTTATATTTCCGTTATACTTATTGGGGTTAATACTTTGGGGCGTTCAATACTTTTGGCGTTCAATACTATTGGGTTCATATTATGGGTTCAATTTTTGGGGCGTTCAATACTTTGGGGTTCAATACTTTTGGGGTTATATTTTGGGGGTCAATACTTGGGTTCATACTTATTGGGGTGTTCAATACTTTTGGGCGTTCATATTTGTGCGTTCAATACTTATGGGGGTTCAACTTTTGGGGCCGTTCAATTATGTTGTTAACTATGTAGCTTATTTTTGGCCCGTTAAACTTATTGGGGGTTCATATTTTGGGGGTTCAATACTTTTTGGGGTCTTAATACTTTATATTTGACGCGTTCAATACTTTGGGTTCAATCTTTTTGGGGCGTTCAACTTATTTTTATATTTTGGTTCAAACTTTTTGGGCCGTTCAATACTTTTTGGGGCGTTCAATACTTATTGGGTTCAATACTTTTGGGGGCGTTCAATACTTTTGGGCGTTCAATACTTTGGGTTCAATACTTTGGCGTTCAATACTTGGCGTCATACTTATGGTTAATTTTGGGTTATATTTTGGGGTTCAATACTTGGTTTTTTGGCTTCAATACTTTGGTTCAATACTTATTGGGTTCATACTTTGGGTGTTCATACTTTGGGGTTCATACTTATGGGTCAATACTTTGGGTTCATCTTTTTGGGCTCAATACTATGTGCGTTCAATCTATTGGTTGTCATATTTGGAGTTCAATATTTGGGGTTAACTTTGGCTTATATTATTGGTTTTAATACTTTTGGCTCAATACTTGTGTTCATACTATTGGTTCAATACTTTGGGGCGTTCAATACTTATGGGTCAATACTATGGGTTCAATACTTTTTGGGGCTCAATACTATGGTTCATACTTTGGCTTCAATACTTTGGCCGTTCATACTTATTGGGGTTCAATACTTTGGGGTTCAATACTTTTGATCTTTTTGGGCTAATCTTATTGGGTGGTTCAATATTTTGGCCGTTCAATACTTGGTGGTTCAATACTTATTGGGGGTTCAATACTTTTTGGGGCCGTTCAATACTTATTGTGGTTCAATACTTTGGGGTTATACTTTTGGGGTTATATTTTGGGGGGTTCAATACTTATTGGGGTGTGTCAATCTTTTGGGGGTTCAATACTTTTTGGGCCGTTCAATACTTTTTGGCGGTTCAATACTTATTGGGGTGTGTTCAATACTTTTGGGCGCGTTCAATACTTATTGGGGTGTGTTCAATACTTATTGGGCGTTCAATACTTTTTGGGGCCGTTCAATACTTATTGTGACGCGTTCAATACTTATTGGTGTGTTCAATACTTTTGGGGCGTTCAATACTTATTGGGGTGTTTCAATACTTATTGGACGCGTTCAATACTTTTGGCCGTTCAATACTTTGTGACGCGTTCAATACTTATTGGGGTGTGTTCAATACTTTTTGGGGTTATCTTTTGGGGTTTCAATACTTATTGGAGCGTTCAATACTTTTGGTGTTCAATACTTTTGGCGTCAACTTATTGGTGTGTTCAATACTTATTGGACGGTTCATACTTTTTGGGGCTTCAATACTATTGTGACGCGTTCAATACTTATTGGGGTGTTCAATACTTTTGGGCCGTTCAATACTTATTGGGTGTGTTCATACTTTTGGCGCGTTCAATACTTTTGGGCGTTCAATATTATTGTGACGGTTCAATACTTATTGGGGGTTCAATATTTTGGCGCTTCATACTTTGGTTGTCATACTTATTGGGCCGTTCAATACTTTTTGGCGTTCATACTTATTGTGACGGTTAATACTTATTGGGTGTGTTCAAACTTTTTGGGGCGCGTTCATATTATTGGGTGTGTTCAATACTATTGGGACGCGTTCAATACTTTTTGGGGCCCGTTCAATACTTATTGTGACGCGTTCAATACTTATTGGGGTGTGTTCAATACTTTTGGGCCGTTCAATACTTGGGGTTGTTCAATACTTTGGACGCGTTCATACTTTTGGGCGTTCAATACTTATTGTGCGGTTCATATTATTGGGTGTGTTCAATACTTTTTGGCGCGTTCAATACTTTTGGGGTGTTCAATACTTATTGGGCGCGTTCAATACTTTTGGGGGTTCAATACTTTTGTGACGCGTTCAATACTTATTGGGTGTGTCAATACTTTTGGGCGCTCAATACTTATTGGGTGTTCAATACTTTGGCGCGTTCAATATTTTGGGGTGTCATACTTTTGGCGCGTTCAATACTTTTGGGTGTGTTCAATACTTTTGGGGCGTTCATCTTTTGGGTTCATACTTATTGGCGCGTTCAATACTTTGGGTGTGTCAATACTTTTTGGGCGTTCAAACTTATTGGGGTGTAATACTTTTGGAGTTCAATACTTTTTGGGCCGTTCAATACTTATGTGCCTTCAATACTTATTGGGTTGTTCAATACTTTGCGCGTAATACTTTGGGGTGTTCATACTTATTGGACGCGTTCATACTTTGGTTCAATACTTTGGCGCGTTCAATCTTATTGGGGGTTCAATATTTGGCCGTTCAATACTTATTGGGGTGGTTCAAACTTTTGGGGGTTCATACTTTGGGTTAATACTTATTGGACGCGTTCATACTTATTGGGGTGTTCAATACTTTTTGGCCGTTCATATTATTGGGTGGTTCAATACTTTTGGGACGCGTCAATACTTTTTGGGGCCCGTTCAATCTTATTGTGACGGTCAATACTTATTGGGGTGTGTCAATACTTTTGGCGGTTCATACTTATTGGGGGTGTTAATACTTATTGGGACGCGTTCAATTTTGGGCCTTCAATACTTATTGTGACGCGTTCAATACTTATTGGGTGTTCATACTTTTGGCGTTCATACTTTTGGGTGGTTCATACTTGGACGCGTTCAATCTTTTGGGGCGTTCAATACTTTGGAGCGTTCAATACTTATTGGGGTGTTCAGGGTGTGTTCAATACTTATTGGGACGCGTTCAATACTTTTTGGGGCCGTTCAATACTTATTGTGACGCGTTCAATACTTATTGGGGTGTGTTCAATACATTTTTGGGGGGTTTCAATACTTTTTGGGGCCCGTTTCAATACTTATTGTGACGCGTTCAATACTTATTGGGGTGTGTTCAATACTTTTTGGGGCGCGTTCAATTACTTATTGGGGTGTGTGTTCAATACTTTTGGGCGTTCAATACTTTTTGGGGCCGTTCAATACTTATTGTGACGCGTTCAATACTTATTGGGTGTGTTCAATACTTTTTGGGGGGTTCAATACTTTTATTGGGGCGTTCAATACTTATTGGGGAGCGTTCAATACTTATTGGGGTGGGTGTGTTCAATACTTTTTGGGGCGCGTTCAATACTTATTGGGGTGTGTTCAATACTTGGGGACGCGTTCAATACTTTTTGGGGCACGTTCAATATTATTGTGAGCGGTTCAATACTTATTGGGGTGTGTTCAATACTTTTTGGGCGCGTTCAATACTTATTGGGGTGTGTCCAATACTTATATGGGCGCGTTCAATACTTTTTGGGGTCACGTTCAATACTTATTGTGACGCGTTCAATACTTATTGGGGTGTGTTCAATACTTTTTGGGGCGCGTTCAATACTTATTGGGGTTGTGTTCAATACTTATTGGGACGCGTTCAATACTTTTTGGGGCCCGTTCAATACTTTTGTGACGGTTCAATACTTATTGGGGGTGGTTCAATACTTTTGGGGCGCGTTCAATACTTATTGGGGTGTGTTCAATACTTATTGGGACGGTTCAATTACTTTTTGGGGCCGTTCAATACTTATTGTGACGCGTTCAATTACTTATTGGGGTGTGTTCAATACTTTTTGGGGCGTCGTTCAATACTTTTTGGGGGGTTCAATACTTATTGGGACGCGTTCAATACTTTTTGGGGCTGTTCAATACTTTTTGGGCGCGTTCAATACTTATTGGGTGTGTGTCAATACTTTTTGGGGGTTCAAAACTTTGGGGGTTCAATACTATTGTCTCAATACTTTTTGGGGCCCGTTCAATACTTATTGTGAGCGTTCAATACTTATTTTGGGGTGTGTTCAATACTTTTTGGGGGCTGTTCAATACTTTTTGGGCCGTTCAATACTTATTGTGACGCGTTCAATACTTATTGGGGTGTGTTCAATACTTTTTGGGGCGCGTTCAATACTTATTGGGGTGTGTTCAATACTTATTTGGGACGCGTTCAATACTTTTTGGGGCCCGTTCAATACTTATTGTGACGCGTTCAAATACTTATTGGGGTGTGTTCAATACTTTTTGGGCGCGGTTCAATACTTATTGGGGTGTGTTCAATACTTATTGGACGCGTTCAATACTTTTTGGGGCCCGTTCAATACTTTATTGTGACGCGTTCAATACTTATTGGGGTGTGTTCAATACTTTTTGGGCGCGTTCAATACTTTATTGGCGTTCAATACTTTTTGGGGCCCGTTCAATACTTATTGTGACGCGTTCAATACTTATTGGGGTGTGTTCAATACTTTTTGTGGGCGGTTCATACATACTTTTTGGGGCCCGTTCAATACTTATTGTGACGCGTTCAATACTTATTGGGGTGTGTTCAATACTTTTTGGGGCGCGTTCAATACTTATTGGGGTGTGTTCAATACTTATTGGGACGCGTTCAATACTTTTTGGGGCCCGTTCAATACTTATTGTGACGCGTTCAATACTTATTGGGGTGTGTTCAATACTGTGTTTGGGGGCGTTCAATACTTTATTTGGGGTGTTCAATACTTTTGGGACGCGTTCAATACTTATTGGGTGGTTCATACTTTTGGTCCGTTCAATACTTTTTGGGGCCGTTTCAATACTTATTGGGCGGTTCAATACTTATTGGGGTTGTTCAATACTTTGGGCGCGTTCAATACTTTTTGGGGCCTCCGTTCAATACTTATTGGTGACAGCGGTTCAATACTTATTGGGGTGTGTTCAATACTTTTTGGGGCGCGTTCAATTCTTATTTTTGGGGTGTGTTCAATACTTATTGGGACGGTTTCAATACTTTTTGGGGCCGTTCAATACTTATTGTGGCGGGGGGCGTTCAATACTTTTTGGTTCAATACTTATTGGAGCGTTCAATATTTTGGGCGTTCAATACTTTGGCGCGTTCAATACTTATTGGGGTGTTTCAATATTTTGGGGTAATACTTTTTGGCCGTTCAAACTTATTGGAGCGTCAATACTTATTGGGGTGTGTTCAATACTTTTTGGGGCGTTCAATCTTATTGGGTGTGTTCATACTTTTGGACGCTTCAATATTTTGGCCTCAAACTATGTGAGCGTTCAATACTTATGGGGTTGTTCAATACTTTTTGGGGGGTTCAATACTTTGGGTTCAATACTTTTGGACGCGTTCAATACTTTGGGGTTTCAATCTTTTGGCGCTTCATACTTATTGGGGTGTTCAATACTTTTGGCGTTCAATACTTTGGGTTCAATACTTATGGACGTTCAATACTTTTGGGTTTCAATACTTTGGCGCGTTCAATACTTATTGGGGTTGTTCATACTTTTGGGCGTTCAATACTTTGGTGTGTATACTTTTTGGGGGTTCAATATTTTGGGGCGTTCAATACTTATTGGACGTTCATATTTGGTGGTTCAATACTTTGGCCGTTCAATACTTATTGGGGTGTTCTTTTTGGAGGTTCAATACTTTTGGGCCGTTCAAACTTATTGTGCGGTTCAATACTTTTGGGTGTGTTCAATACTTTTGGCGTTCAATACTTATTGGTGTTCAATACTTATTGGGGCGTTCATACTTTTGGCCCGTTCAATACTTATTGTATCTGGGTGTTTTTTGGGTTTGTTCAATTAGGGTCAATATTTTGGCGTTCAATACTTATTGGGGTGTTCAATACTTTTGGGTTCAATACTTTTTGGGCCGTTCAATACTTTTGTGACGCGTTCATACTTATTGGGGTGTTCAATACTTTTGGGCGCGTTCATACTTATTGGGGTGGTTCAATACTTTTGGGGTTCAATACTTTTTGGGGCGTTCATATTATTGTGACGCGTTCAATATTATTGGGGGTGTTCAATTTGGGGCGTTCATACTTATTGGGGGTTTCAATTTTTGGACGCGTTCAATACTTTTTGGGGCGTTCATACTATTGGACGCGTTCAATACTTTGGGGTTCATCTTTTGGCGCGTTCAATACTTATTGGGTGTTTCAATACTTTTGGGGGTTCATACTTTTTGGGGGTTCAATACTTTTGACGCGTTCAATACTTATGGTGTGTTCATACTTTTTGGGGTTCAATACTTTTGGGTCAATACTTATTGAGCGTTCATACTTTGGGGTTCAATACTTTTTGGCGTTCAATACTTATGGGTGTGTTCAACTTGGGCGCGTCAATACTTTGGCTTAAACTTATTGACGTTCTTTTGGATACTTGGCGTCAATTTGGGCATTGGGGTCATACTTTGGGTTCAATATATTGGCGCGTTCAATACTTGGGGGGTTCAATACTTTTGGCGTCTTTATGGTGTGTTCATCTTGGGGTTCAATACTTTGGGGGTCATCTTATTTGAGTTCATATTTTTTTCATCTTTTGGGTCATATTATTTGGGTTATATATTGGGGTTCATACTTTTTGGCGTTCAATATTTGTACGCGTTCATACTTTGGGTGTTCAATACTTTTGGCCGTCAATACTATTGGTGTGTCATACTTGGGTTCAAACTTTTGGCCGTTCAACTTATTTGACGGTCAATATTTTGGTGTGTCTGGCGGTTCAATACTTATTGGGGTGTGTTTCAATACTTTATTGGGGACGCGTTCAATACTTTTTGGGGCCCGTTCAATACTTATTGTGACGCGTTCAAATACTTATTGGGGTGTGTTCAATACTTTTTGGGGCGCGTTCAATACTTAATTGGGGTGTGTTCAATACTTTTTGGGACGCGTTCAAATACTTTTTGGGGCCCGTTCAATACTTATTGTGACGCGTTCAATACTTATTGGGGTGTGTTCAATACTTTTTGGGGCGCGTTCAATACTTATTGGGGTGTGTTCAATACTTATTGGGACGCGTTCAATACTTTTTGGGGCCCGTTCAATACTTATTGGGACGCGTTCAATACTTATTGGGGTGTGTTCAATACTTTTTTGGGGGTGTTCAATACTTATTGGGGCTGAGTGCTCGCAATGGCCGCTTCGCGGCCATTGCGAGTCGCTGGCCGAAAATGGAACCAGAGGCTCGGCCACAAAGTTAGCGATTTACCGCTCAGGCAGCGACTCGCAATGGCCGCTTCGCGGCCATTGCTCGCTCGTGGTGACGTCACAGTGTGACATAGCCACGGCGTTTTCGGGGGCCGACACGAAAATGCCTACGGCAATTATAGAGTAGATATACCTTTCTTACATTTATATATATATATGCAGATGAGTGCTTTAACTGGTGCCCGCTGTGTTATCCTCCACTGGTCTCCACAAGGTCAGTGGGTGCTTTGTGATGTCTATTTATATATATATATATACTAGCTGTGAGCCCGATGCAAATGCATCGGGTGTCTAGAATATTTTTTTTTTTTTTTAGATTTTCAAATAATAATCCAATATAGTAGATAGGAATTTTTTATTTTATTATTTATTTTGTTTTGTTTTTTTACTATTTTTATTATTATTAAATGTATTTATTATTTGTTATTTTATGAAAATTTATTTGTATTAAAATTATTTTATTTTATTTAAAAACCGTATCTGCGGCGCGGTTGCGGTAATCCCCATAGAAAGTATAGGGGGACTTGCGGCAGGTGCGGCAAAACCGCACTTGCCGCACCTGCCGCAAGTCCCCCTATACTTTCTAAGGGGATTACCGCAACCGCGCCGCAAGTGCTCGCACTCAGGCAGCGACTCGCTGCCGCACCTGCCGCAAGTCCCCCTATACTTTCTATGGGGATTACCGCAACCGCGCCGCAAGTGTAGCGACTCGCAATGGCCTCGCGGCCATTGCTCGCGCTACACAGCGACTCGCAATAGATCCCCATTGAAAGTATAGGGGGAGTTGCGGCAGATGCGGCAGCTGAGGTAGCGACTCGCAATGGCCTCGCGGCCATTGCTCGCGCTACCTCAGCGGTAAATCGCTAACTTTGTAGCCGGGCCTCTGGTTCTATTTTCGGCCAGCGACTCGCAATGGCCGCTTCGCGGCCATTGCTCGCGCGTGGTGACGTCACAGCGTGACATAGCCACGGCGTTTTCGGGGTCCGACACAAAAATGCCTTCGGCAATTATATAGTAGATACACTCAAAAATAATAGTATATATAATCTGTAGCTTAGTCGTCATAAAAAAAGGGGTTCTTAAAACATGTCTAGCACATGGACCCCAAATTGTCAATGTTCACCCCTGAAATTACCACCCATGAAATCAGGAATTCAAGTTTTCAGTAGTAATCTCAAGAGAGCAATGACAAAGGTAAGAACAGACTGTGCACTTGAAGACTGTGACTGATTCAATATGTGACATCACCTAAAGTGTTACTTTTGATAACCTTGATTGCAGGCACATTGTTTTCCTCTGTTAGTTGTTGAAAGGATTTATGAACAATGCAATCTGTTGATTTCAGTTTACATAACAATGGCTTTGAGTCTTTTTCTTAAGTACGGTATGTAATTTTCTTTGTTGGATGAGGATTCTACAGAAAAGACTACAGACAACACACAGAGTAGATACATCAATTGTCAGCCGTTCATCAATAGTTGTATGCGCTATTAATTGTTTAGATTAAAGGTTTCTCTTAAAGGAGTCAGCTGAAGGCCAAAGTACTTTTCATCTAAATTCTTATCTATATAGTATAAACAAAATTCTAATATTCTTGCAATGAAAATTCCTTACCATTCCCTATTTACACTAAATGCTATTGTATTTTTCCCTTCTTTCGCTCTAAAGCCCCAGTCACACATAACGATATCGTTAGAGAGATCGTTGTATCTGTGACGTTACAATGATCTCTCCAGCGATATCGTTCTGTGTGACACTTTGCAGCGATCAGGCCCCTGCTGTGAGGTCACTGATCACTGCAAAGTGCTGTGGGTAATTTTTTGATCGTTGGTTTCCCGCTGGTCAGCACGCATTGCTGTGTGTGATCGTGAGAAACCAGCGATCTGTGACCTCACAGGGCTGGTAACCATGGTAAACACCGGGTATCTAGGGATCGCGTGCTGCCTAGATAACCGGTGTTTAGCATGGTTACCAGCGTCCTCCCTGCTTAGCACTGCCTGTAAGCAGGGAGAACGCTGGTAACTCTGATAAACAGCGGGTATCTAGGCAGCGCGCGCTCCCTGGATACCCATTGTTTATCATAGTTACCAGCATTCTCCCTGCTTACAGGCAGCTCTAAGCAGGGAGAACGCTGGTAACTATGATAAACACTGGGTATCCAGGCAGCACACGCTGCCTGGATACCCGCTGTTTGTCATAGTTACCAGTGTTCTCCCTGCTTAGCGCTGCCTTACAGGCAGCACTAAACAGGGAGGACGCTGACATCGCTTACAACGATATGGGAGGTGGCTCCCATGGTCTGATCGCTGGAAAGATCTGCCTGTTTGACAGCTCCCCATTGATCAGGTAACGACGCTCCAGCGATCCTGGCAGGTCGTAATCGCTGTCGGGATCGCTGGAATGGTTGTTCCGTGTGACAGGGCTTTAATGATGCTTTGTATTAGAATCCCAGTGCCAGTGACCCTCTCTGAAATGAAGTGCCATCAGAGACGCTCAGTTTAGGGGCTCGGTAGACCCTGCGCGATCTGCTGTTGTTGGTTCAGATCAGCAGTTATGAGCTGGCAACAGAGCAGAGCGCACTGTCTATGTGCATTGGCAGAATACCCGGGATGCAGAGACTGACAGCTTGTCTAAAAGTGACTTAACTGTTGTTTGCCCAACGAGTATTCTGCAAATGCGAAAACAGAGAGAGCGCTCTCATTGTGCACTTTGCGGAGTGCACAGTGTACGGGGACTAGCTCAGCCCCTGAAATGAGCATCACTGATGACACTTTGTTTCAGGAGAGGGGCAGAGGCTGTGCCAGTGACTCTGCCCTGATGACGCCTCATTTTAGTATCGATTCTCAAACATCGTCATCATAGAGGAAGTAGGGAAAAAATGCTATAGCAGTTAGATAGTATAGCTAGAGACCAGTAGAGAAGATTTAATGCAAGTATATTAGAAATTGCGTGTAGAGTGAACTGTCAATCAAATTTACAGCTTGCAGTTTACAGCCCCTGCTCACACCTCCCAATGACGGAACGTTGGCAGCTCCTGGTAGGAAATAAATTCATTTTTCCAGGTGGACACATTTTTAGTAAAGAGATTGGACACCAATGTAATGCTATTTACTTACAGATTAACCCTATACATGCAGGTAAGTAGCATTTCTCAAGGTGATAGGTTTGCTTTACTCATTATGGATCATCTCTTAATCCCTCAACTCCTATCATAATCTGTCATCTCACTCATAAACTCAGGTCTGTGGATAAACTAATGCTTGGTAAGGATTGGCTCATCAGAAATCAGTCAGAATGAAAAAATTGGAAACTATGAAAAACTTTGTAGCCAAAGACCAAATGCCCCGCCACACGGGGCGACATCGCCGCCGATTACATCGGCGACGTAGGGGCATGGCCTATCAGCAGCGACACCGCCCCTACGCTGCCTCATGTAAAGGGGCGATGTCGGCGCCGCCGGGAGGTCGCCTGGTTTCAGAGCAGTGCTCAGAAACCAGGCGACCGCTCTGGGGTGATGTGTCCACATCGCCCCATTTAACCGGCCGCCAGCAACCTGACAGGCGATGGGAGCCATAGGCTCCCATTGTCCTGCATCGCCGCTGGGGTTCTCAGACACCCCGGTGGCAATGCCGCCTGTGAGCTCGCCGGCGCGGGGCTGGAGATGTCACCTCATGTAAATGGGGGACGGCGACGCTGGCAGGGCACCAAAAACGTGTGCGCTCCCGCCAGTCGCTGCCGACATCCCCAGCCCCGTCGCCAGGTGTGACAGGGCCTTAAGGGATTATCTGGAGTCAGGTCAGGTTGGGTGCACCGTGACCCCCTCTTTTGTCTTATCTCTTATAAGGCAAAAGAGGAGTCAGTGTGCACCTATTAGCCGATGTAGTCATCCTAAAATTGGTCTGTTGACTGGTGCTGGCAATTGGCTGATTAAGGCGATTTAATATACACATATTTAAAATCAACTAGATGACTAGAGAGCGACTACTGTGCCGAGCAGAAGGGGAAACATCTCCAAACATGAAGGAACTAATCAGAAGGAACTAATTGTCAACTTTGCCCCTTAATAGCGTACCGGCGGTTGACAGTAAAGGTAGACAGTGCTGGGATGGAGTGAGTTGAGTAAGTTTTAATAATTTATTGCATTCATTACTATCATTCAGATCAAGTAAAATCCTGATGACCTTATTATTACAACTGTCCACAGTTCTATGGATGCATAAAACCTAATCCTGACTTGCAATCTTGTATATTTTACTGGCAAATGTGCTAAGTTTTAAATGACATAAATTGTATTAAATTAAATTATTCCGTTGAGACAAGTCACATTTCTCGAATATGTTAGAACTGAACATTTTATGCTGATCCATAATTCCAGATCTTTTTTTTTTCTATCTTTTGCATGAGAAATGGCAAAAATGTCACTAAATCAATTTTAGTGACTACTAAGGCGCACTGATTTGAATGTCATAGAAAAGGTGCTGTATAAGTAATCATATAGACACTGAAGCATGATAACTCTCTTTAAATACATACACTTAGAGGTTACAGTCTGATTTTCCAGCCGAACCTGCATATCAAGACATGTAAACGGAAGATGAGCGCGCACCGGCTATACGTCACCGGAGGAATTTGTTTAAGTTAACAGGATTTAATGAGATGTGTGACCTTGAATATTTCAAGAGTGGATTCAAATGATGTTAGAAGGAAAATACAACTTACTAAAACCAAGACAGTACAGCCACATATATATATGAATATACATATATATATATATATATATATATATATATATATACTGAACCGCCGCATGACCAGCTCTACCCTCTCCCTTCTGTATTCTCACCCATCCCTTGTATGATATCCTAATTCATAGAGATATTGAGATGCACTAGTATATATATATATATTTAAACTAGTGCATCTCTATGAATTAGAATATCATCAAAAAGTTAATTTATTTCAGTAATTCAATACATAAAGTGAAACACATATATTATACAGAAGCTTGACACACAGAGGGATCTATTTCAGGTGTTTATTTATGTTAATGTTGATGATTACGGCCTACAGCCAATAAAAACTCAAAAGTCATTATTTCAGATAAGTAAAATAGGGAGGATGAAGGGTTAAAAACCACACTGCCGTATTCCACGAGACATCAAAGTGTGAAAATAATATTGCTTTTTTAGTCAATGTATTTCAGGGCTCCCAGAAACGCCCTAAAACATGGCAATATGATATTAATTTTTGATGATTTTCTAATTAATTGAAATGCATTACTTATTATTATTATTCATTATTATAGCGCCATTTATTCCACGGTGCTTTACATGTGAAAAAGGGCATCCATAGACAAGTACAAAAAACATGAGCAATACAAGGCACAGAGAGGTACAGGAGGAGAGAGGACCCTTCCTGCGAGGCCTCACAGTCTACAAGGGATGGGTGAGGATACAGTAGGTGAGGAGAGAGGACCCTGCCCGCCGGGGCTCACAGTCTACAAGGGATGGGTGAGGATACAGTAGGAGAGAGGACCCTTCCTGCGAGGCCTCACAGTCTACAATGGATGGGTGAGGATACAGTAGGTGAGGAGAGAGGACCCTGTCTGCGAGGGCTCACAGTCTACAAGGGATGGGTGAGGATACAGTAGGTGAGGAGAGAGGACCCTGCCCACCGGGGCTCACAGCCTACAAGGGATGGGTGAGGATACAGTAGGAGAGGAGAGAGGACCCTTCCTGCGAGGCCTCACAGTCTACAATGGATGGGTGAGGATACAGTAGGTGAGGAGAGAGGACCCTGTCTGCGAGGGCACACAGTCTACAAGGGATGGGTGAGGATACAGTAGGTGAGGAGAGAGGTCCCTGCCTGTGAGGGCTCACAGTCTACAAGGGATGGGTGAGGATACAGTAGGTGAGGAGAGAGGACCCTTCCTGCGAGGCCTCACAGTCTACAAGGGATGGGTGAGGATACAGTAGGTGAGGAGAGAGGACCCTGTCTGCGAGGGCTCACAGTCTACAAGGGATGGGTGAGGATACAGTAGGTGAGGAGAGAGGACCCTGTCTGCGAGGGCTCACAGTCTACAAGGGATGGGTGTGGAAACAGTAGGTGAGGAGAGAGGACCCTGCCCACCGGGGCTCACAGCCTACAAGGGATGGGTGAGGAAACAGTAGGAGAGGAGAGAGGACCCTTCCTGCGAGGCCTCACAGTCTACAATGGATGGGTGAGGATACAGTAGGTGAGGAGAGAGGACCCTGTCTGCGAGGGCGCACAGTCTACAAGGGATGGGTGAGGATACAGTAGGTGAGGAGAGAGGACCCTGCCCGCCGGGGCTCACAGTCTACAAGGGATGGGTGAGGATACAGTAGGTGAGGAGAGAGGACCCTTCCTGCGAGGCCTCACAGTCTACAAGGGATGGGTGAGGATACAGTAGGTGAGGAGAGAGGACCCTGCCCGCCGGGGCTCACAGCCTACAAGGGATGGGTGAGGATACAGTAGGAGAGGAGAGAGGACCCTTCCTGCGAGGCCTCACAGTCTACAATGGATGGGTGAGGATACAGTAGGTGAGGAGAGAGGACCCTGTCTGCGAGGGCTCACAGTCTACAAGGGATGGGTGAGGATACAGTAGGTGAGGAGAGAGGACCCTGCCCACAAGGGCTCACAGTCTACAAGGGATGGGTGAGGATACAGTAGGTGAGGAGAGAGGACCCTGCCCGCCGGGGCTCACAGCCTACAAGGGATGGGTGAGGATACAGTAGGTGAGGAGAGAGGACCCTGCCCGCCGGGGCTCACAGCCTACAAGGGATGGGTGAGGATACAGTAGGAGAGGAGAGAGGACCCTTCCTGCGAGGTCTCACAGTCTACAAGGGGTGGGTGAGGATACAGTAGGTGAGGGTAGAGCTGGTCGTACGGGAGTTCAGTAGACTGAGGATCACTGTAGGCTTGTCGAAATAGGTGAGCCTTCATGTTCCTTTTGAAGGACCAGGCAGCTTATGTATAACAATTTATACTCCAGCTCAGTTGCCTTTTTTTTGTGCTATGTATAAACTGAGGTGTGGTCCCATTTCATTAAGCTGGATATTTCATTTATGTAGCTTCCCATGGTGGGGTGTCCATGCAGTTGGGCACTGGTTCTTCCTTGCCCCAATCTTCATTGATGTCGATTGACACAAGGTGAAGTCTTAATATTAGAAGTTTGGAGACAATCCCGATTAGGCTACACCTTGTCACTGTGAAAGGTTTTACAATTTTTTTTTATTGAAAAACAGTGTGTATTAAGGCCCCCATGATATTTTAATATTACAGGATTAGAGATCTTCTCAATTTGGGTACACATTGTTGTGGTGGGATGGCTTTACACCTTTTTACATCCAAAAACCATGTTTACTAAGTTCACTATGATGGTTATATGTAAATGTACTTCTTACTTATCCTTTACAGCAGGGCATATGCTCATTTTGTTTCTATCTTAGTTTTTGCATAAATATATTGTGAGACAGTGACAGATCTGCTATATGAAGGTCATTATGTGTCCCCACCGAATGTGTGTAGAAACCCTCCAAGACCCACTGGAGTGTGCTGTATTCACTATGGGTACAGCACAGAGGTAAAGGAGTGTGAACTAGGGCAAGGTATGTGACTTAGGTTTTTAGGAAAAGCAGTTCAGAGCCTTTATTTTGGAGAATCTGTAGGATGGAAGGGAACACAGAGCAGTACAGTGATTTGTGCACGGACTGTGTCATACCGTCACTAACCAGTGCCAACTGCGCTTCAGATCTAAAAGGTCTGTAAATAGTGTGGACTTGTAAGTAAATACTGCTTGATGTGAACAAGGCTCTGAGTCATTGCCTCACATCTTGGCTACTCAAAGCCGCTGCCTCACAATATATATAGTAGTGCATTTCATTGAATTAGAATATCATCAAAATGTTTATTTTTAGTAATTCAATACATAAAGTGAAACACATATTTATGTAGAGTCATTACACACAGAGTGATCTATTTCAAGTGATTATTTCTCTTAATGTTGATGATTATAGCTCACAGCCAATTGCTATCTCAGAAAATTAAAGTTGGGTGGATAAAAGGGTAAAAACCGTGCTGCTGTATTCCACGAGACATCAAAGGGTGAGTATAATGATTTATTAGTCAACACAATTTAGGGCTCCCAAATTATATGTTAGTGCATCTCAATGAATTAGAATATTATCAAAAATCATTGTCATATTGCCATGTTTCAAGAGACCTGAAACGCGTTGTGTGTGTATATACAGTATATATATATATATATATATATATATATATATATATATATATATATGGTAAAAAGGATTAGTGTTTGTGCAAGCTATGGGTGCACCCTTTGTGGTACCCCTGCACTGCAGGATCCAATTGTCCAAGATAGTGCATGCGTTATGGTTTAGAACATATTCCAATGCATCTCCTATGAAATTAACCATTGTTCATTTGCAGTTAAAATTTTTTAATGCATTCTACACCTAAATCCTGTGTTATCCTGGTATAAAGGCTCTCAATGTCAATAGAGGCTAGTTTGCATGTATCCTGCCACTTAATGTCATCCCACATTTGTATTAGATCATTGGTATCTTTGACATATGCCGGAATTTTACTGAGGAGCAGCGGCAGCAGCCAATGCACATACAAAGGCTCAGTAACTGTACCAATCCCCGAGACTATAGGTCGTCCTGGGGGGTTCTATGGAGATTTGTGGATATTAGGTAGCATATACCAGTGGGGTTTCACAGGGAACTCAGGAACGAGCTTTTCTGCTTGTTTTCTGGAGATTAAATTATTTTGGACCTTTTTACTTAGAAAACTGCTAAGCCTTTCTTTTGAATTTATTTGTGGGGTCAGATGAAAGAATTTTATACGTGTTTTGGTCTTCCAGCTGTCTCATAGCTTGTTCTATATAGGCTTTTCTGCTATAAGGAGAGGATCTGATGTCAGACGCCAAGGACCCGCAGAAGTATCTATTCAGATATGAGATGGTGGACCGTTGTCCGTCCTCCAACCCCCCCCCCCCTCCCCCGCACTTGTTCATATGAATTCCTGGAATAAATTTTGAAGCTGAAAATCGCCCTGGGTGAGTGCCGTTCATTTATTCTTCATTTCTGCTGTTTTTCATGTGCTGATGAACTGAGTAACACCCTGGCTTTTGAGACACTCACTTCTTCCATTGCTGAACTATAGGAGATCAGCTATCGTGCTGGACTGTGACAACGCCTGATTATATCTACACTTGACCATAAGTATTGTGAATGCAGCTCTTGAGTATATAAAGAATAGTTATGACGCTATAGTAATATGGCACATCCTACGGTGTATGACGGTGTATGAGTAGGGTTCCACTCTATGCATCACTAGAAGAACAATTCAACACCCAACATGAAAATGTATTGCAATCAAAGTTTTACAGACATTTCGGTCCCTATACCTGGACCTTTCTTGGGCAGATTGCCAATGTAAACCAGGAGAGATAAAGAGTTATTTTAGAGAGTGCTAGTAGCTCGTGTACTGTAGACGGTCCTATCACCGCTTTCTATAAAAACCATTTATCTTTGTTCTTTACAGTGTAATTCTGTCTGAGAAAAGTCAAGTTGTGAAATCTATAAGCTGTACATTCATTCTCAGTATAGTTAAGCTTTTAACCTTCGCGGCCAGGCCATATTTCATTTTTGCTCTTTTCTTCCCTTCCTCTAGTAATTGATCGTTGATCTGATTGATTAAATAGCGGCGATCAGAGCTCGTGGTAGAGGCAGATGCTGGATCTTTAACACTGCAAACTTATTTATACCAGGAGACCAAAGAGGTCAAATTACCAAGTGCCGAGGAATAGTGGCAGTCGTAGAGAAGAGAAGACGCTCTTTTATTTAATCCCCTCCCTCGGTCTATACACACATTAACTAGGGAAAATCACTTTAAAGAAATGACTATATTACTTGCCAGCAAAGCAAAACATATAGTAGCTTCAGACAAGACTAATGATCTACAAATAATACATTCACAGAAAATGCAAATCTACAGTAGAGATGAGTGGTGTTCGATTCGAAATGTTCGCCAATCTCAAATTCGAGCTGTTTTGGACGGTGTTCGAGTCATTCGATGAATGCGATAAAATCGGACAGCATCGGCTCCCTTCTGATGCCTGGAATCGGATGCCAAATAGGCATCTGATTCCGGCATAAAGTCGTAGCCTCCGGGCTGAAAAAAAAACAAACAAACAAACTATATGCTCACCTATCCCCGAGGCCCCCGCTGTCTCCCGCAGGCTCCCGGTGTCCTCGTGGTGTCTGCAGAGGTCTTCTTCTTCTGTACAGGACCTGCCGTGATGTCACAATCACGTGACCGCAGGTTACCATGGTCCTATACAGAAGAAGAAGACCTCTGCAGATACTGCGAGGTCACCGGGAGCCTGCGGGGGCCTCGGGGATAGGTGAGCATACATATTTTTTTTTTTAACCCTGCTCTCCCAGTTTGGAGCAGTTTTACTGTACTGAGTCCGAGGAGACATCCGATGTTTCCTCGGACCCTGCTCCATACGGCCCCATGTTAAATTGATCGAACCAAATCGCATGTGCACTAAATGGCATCCGATTTGGTCCGATCCGAGTTTGTCCGACTTTATTTTCGGTGCAAAAATTGGAGCATGCCCGATGCCCATAGAGCTGCATGGGGGCAAAACGTTCCGATGCTGTCCGATTTTTATCGGACAGCATCGGAAATACTAAAATCGTAGTGTGAAACCAGCCTAAGGCACATTTGATTTTCATCAATTAAATTTCCTGGCCAAATTTTAATTTTGTCAGATTGACTCACCACTACCAAGTACCTATTCTGTCGTGAACAGTCACTTTATGCTGACAGACTCCATTTCTTGCTAACTATGAAAGAGTTTTTCTCCTTTTTTTGTTTTTGTTTATTTATGCATTTTTTGCTTTATGAATTTTTTTTCTATTTACTTAAAGGAAACCTGTTATGTCCAGTGCTATTTATCTGCAGATATAGTGATAATCTGTTTTTAAATTGCCTTAAAATCCTGTATTGCTTCCTTATTGGAGCAGAGGCTACAGGGAGAAAACTTATATCTTTCCTGCAGCCACTTTGTATCAATGGCCGGTCACTCTACAGTCAACGTGCTTGTGATCACTCCCCGGCACTTTAATTAACAGCTTCCTTTGTGCACATACACATCAATAGCTCATAAAAAATCAGACATTTGTAATGAAAATTGGTTAGGACAGCTACATACAAGAGTTCCAAGATGGTGTAAAACAAGCATTGGAAGTAGAATTGGTTTGAATCGGTTTGCATGTTCATCGGCCATGGCCACTGGATAGGCTGGCTTCACACCACGGTGTGATCCGGTCAGGGGCTGTCCGGTGTAAACCAGACAGCCCCGGACCGGTTTTTGGCCCCATAGTAGCCTATGGAGGCGGATAGAGAGAGCTGCCATCCGGTTTGATCTCTCAGGATGAATCCGGGAGAATTCGGATTATTCTCACCGGACACAAAAATATTGCTTGCAACGTTTTTGTGTCGGTGGAGAAAAATATCCCCAAATAGCCAGATCCCGGATTCGCCCGGATTGTCCTGGATTCTCCCGGATCCGGGGCAATCCGGTTCTCCCTAACATGGGAGCCTATCGGTCCGGGCGAATCCAGGAACCAGATACCGGAGGCTGCATGCCGCTGTTGTTTCAGGACCACAGCTAGCTCCATGCTAGCCGCGATCTTGAAAAATCAGCAGCTGCGGCTGCAATTCACATTTGGCCCTCCGGTTCTGTGTGCTGATCCTGAACCTGACAGCCCCGGACCGGACTGCGCCATGGTGTGAAGCCAGCCTTACATGACAACATCCATGGCCCTTCTTTTGATTAGCCAGCTTGGCGTGACGTCATTTTTGCGGCATGACAGGCATCTGACGTTGTACCAGATTGGCTAACCATAAGAAGAAGTACTGTACATATGCTGTCAGATGCAATTCTGTGGATAAATAGGGTCTTACTTAAATATAAAGAGATTAAAAGTCAGAGCTGATCGCTCACCTTGTAAGGTTGTGTGACACACAACCAGAATTAGGCCCCTTTCTCATCAGTGTTTTTGTCCGGATCCAGACACCCCGGACAAAATAACGCATCTGCCGCCTAACGGCCGCACTTGCGGTGCAGTTGCGGTACACTGGTGGCAAGACCCATGCATTGTCTATGGGGCTTGCGGCAGGTGCGGCCGTGCAAAATAACTGCAGCTGACAGCATTTTTTTTCGCAGCTGCAACTGCCGCATGTGTCGGATTACGGCAATACCGCACTTGCCGCAAGCCCCATAGACAATACATGGGGCTCGTCGCAAGTGTACCGCAAGTGCGGTCGTTAGGTGGCACATTCAGCAGATGCGGACTTTTTGTCCGGATCGGCCGGATCCGGAAAAAAAACGCTGATGTGAAAGGGGCCTTATGCTTATAAATAGCTGCCACAAGATGTATGAATCATAAGGCTGAAAATACTGTGCAGGAACTAGTAGAAAAATGTGAATAAATCTGCTGTAGATAAAAAAAAAACTACAACCTATACGACATTAATAGTGACAAGTGACAAGTAAACTAAACAAATACTTAGAACAAGTAATGGATCCAATGCAAGTCAACGGGGAACTCACTTGAACCCGAATACTGAAACAGTTCAAAATATGTGGTTAGAGCTATCCGTACCAGAAAATCTTACTACTCCGCTCATCACTAGATATTAAACAACAGGGTGGTTAAAGGGATCCTGTCACCCCCAAAACGCATGTAAACCTATTAAAACCTGTCCCTAGAGCATATTAACACTATCCCTACACTCTTTTTACCTCCTAAATGCAGTAAGTGACATTGAATAAAAACGTTTTATAAGTACCTGATTAGTGCTGATAATGAGTGACTATCTATTCATAGTCACTCATCAAGACTGCCCCTCTGCTTCATATCACGCCTATTCAGGCGTGATCGTCAGCCTAGATTCAAATTGCCGCCTCCCTGCCGTGCCCTGTCTCGTCCGAGGCTGCAGTGTGGCTGGTGACGCGATCCGCGTCATTCCCGGCGCCTGGTGACGTATTTAGACCGGCGCCGCGCTGTTAGCTTCAAAATGCGCACTGCGCATGCCCAATGCGCATGCGCAGTGCGCATTTTGAAGCTAACAGCGCGGCGCCGGTCTAAATACGTCACCAGGCGCCGGGAATGACGCGGATCGCGTCACCAGCCACACTGCAGCCTCGGACGAGACAGGGCACGGCAGGGAGGCGGCAATTTGAATCTAGGCTGACGATCACGCCTGAATAGGCGTGATATGAAGCAGAGGGGCAGTCTTGATGAGTGACTATGAATAGATAGTCACTCATTATCAGCACTAATCAGGTACTTATAAAACGCTTTTATTCAATGTCACTTACTGCATTTAGGAGGTAAAAAGAGTGTAGGGATAGTGTTAATATGCTCTAGGGACAGGTTTTAATAGGTTTACATGTGTTTTGGGGGTGACAGGATCCCTTTAATTACTACACGTTTCACCGTGAAACCCCACTTCTTCATCAAGTAAAGCTGCCAAATTCAGTTATAGAGAAGTAGCGCTTCACTTTGAAATGCGTGGTAATAATTCACCTTGTTGCTTAATAAGCTACGGAATGGAGTACTTTTATCTACAGCAGCGTAGATTTATCCAAGCTTTTCTACTAGTACACCAGCACACAAATACTGTCACGTAAAAAACGTTTTCACAGCTCTCATCCAGCAGAAGCAGATCACTGTCATATCCAAAGGACCGGTTCTTGCAAGTCGATTTGCACCAGACCACCCAAATGGATGCCTCAACTAATATCACGTGAATAAAAGAGGCATTTAATTGGCAATCAGAGATAGCTATAGTCACAGCTGTTAAGCCCCCGTCACAAGGGGCCACATTGCCGCCGATTACATAGGCGACGTGGGGGCGTGGCCTATCGGCAGCAACATCACCCCTACATCGCCTCATGTAAAGGGGCGATGAAGGTGCTCTGAAACCAGGCAACCATCATGGGACGATGTGCACACATCGCCCCATGTAACTGGGCGCCGACGAGCTGACAGGCGATGGGAACCATAGGCTCCCATTGTCCTGCATCGCCGCTGGGGTCTTCAGACACCCCGGCGGCGATGCCGCCTGTCAGCTCGCCGGCGCGGGGCTGGAGGTGTAGCCCCATGTAAACAGGGGACGGCGACGCTGGCGGGGCACCAACAATGTGTGCGCACCCGCCAGTCGCCGCCGACATCCCCAGCTTCTTCGCCTGGTGTGACGGGGGCTTTAGAGTCAGGTGCTGGCTGTAAAACACAGCTGACATCTGCCCAGCATGAAATCAGCTTAGCTCCTGCATCCTCAGCCAAAATAGAATATATTATTACATTACGGGAAAGGAAAGTGTTAAGCATTCCAAAATAATATTAGCAAATGTCATTGTAAGGTCCTGACAACCAAATAAATTACAAGAGTAAATAAGAATGAAAATGAAAAATTATGATGAATCCTAAAATTCCTTGTTATGAATGACTGACAAATGACCCGTGGATGAGACAACATCAGTAGATTTATCGACTAATGAACATAAATAGATAATAAGAATCAATAGTTTCCTGCCAGAATGCGGTTACCTGTGTAAATAATGCTGTAAATTGTAGATACACAAAGGCCGGCCCTTGCACTGTGTCTGTAGCACAGCGCGCCCGTGTCATCCGTCCGAGTCCTCCAAAAAAATAAATCACATGCAGTTGATATGTGAAGTGTATTAATTTATTTTATGTATGAATCGTACACAGTCAACCCAACGACCCTTCATCCGCGAAGGCCAAGTTGATATTTTATTTACGATCTAGGTCCAGACAGGACCTATCAAGTATTGCACGTTATTTATTGATACAGCGATACTGACCAGCGGGTGGTTTGAGCGACTCTATAAGAAGGTGAGTATACACAATAGGTGAGCTCATGCCATTGTAATTACATTGCTCTCCCAGCAAGGTTTACGAATATGCGTGCTTAGCTGGGTATCATAAAGAATTTATACTGAGGTGTTAGAAATGATTTGAGAATTCCATTAAAACGAAACAACTCTAATCATCCACAATAACATTACATTCATTATTAATAAATCTAATCAGTAGTCTGAAATTGCTCACATCAAATATTTATTAGTTGGCCAGCTGATAGTGGGAATCATAGCATTCAACCTGACTACGATTGGGACTTCTGTACTAGGCTCTATGTACCATAGGAAACTTGGTATATTTAAATTGGAATTTTTAGTTTTTATTTTAATGGAGTTTATTTAATATTTTATTATCATAATTAACATCTATTGTCGAAATAGGCAAATACCCTTGAAACCACTTCATCTCCGCTGTAAAGTGGGTAGATCAAAAATAAATATTTATATTGGATTACACAACAAGAAATTAGAGAATTTGCTTCAATTTGAAATGGTCAGGTTCAGTTTCGCTCTAAATTTAGTGCAAATTGAGGGTGTTAATTCCCCCTTCATAATCATGTTGCCTTGACCTTTCACAAGCATCTCCAGTGGTACTCCGATCAGCTCCTCTGTATTAAAACTCCTGGCACTGCCATCCATCACAAGATGATATGCCATCATGTGGTGCTCCAGTACCACTGAAGCTAGTGCTCCTCCACCACCAGAGCTGGTGCTCCACCACCACCAGAGCTGATGTGGCGCCCCACTGGTCAGTGTGCCACAGTAGAGGTACTGCACCCACAAAAGAGTGTGCAGTTATTCCTGTCACAAGGAGGAGTAAGGTTTGTAAGTGTATCCCACCCCAGCACTCCCACACTCGTGCCTAGGCAAATGGTTGGAGCCCAGTCCCTAGGGGGAGAATTAGGGGGAAGTCACACAGTGGAGTTTTAGTTTGCACTGAGGAGCGAAGGAGAAGGGAGGCTCCGAGCGAGGGAAGGAGACTCCCAGGGAGGGGGCCTAGAGAAGAGGCAGCCCAGGAACAGAAAGAGGGGACCCCATATCAGAGCGCCCATACTCTGGGGGAACCTTGGTCCATCTAACGGAGTACTGGCTCCGAGCATACGGTGCAGGGTGTTCAGCCCCTGAGCCGTCTACACTGATCATCATGGGTCAGTTCATCAACCCTGACACCCTGTCTACAAAGTGCAGCCTCGCCAGGATCGCCCACTAATGGTCGAGCCCCCTCAGAGAGAGAAAGGAGGGAATCTCACAGCACCCCAATGGGCCTGGTACACAAGAGGGCTGTGCCGGGGCAGGTTTTAGCAGCAGGACACAGGATTGTCAAAAGAGGGTATACTACGGGTCCACTGAATGACCTTGCAAATCTCTGTGACTACCTGACCAGCTACCTGATTATAGACTGCTTGTGCTGTAAACTGAACTGCCATCTGAACTGGTTTAGGCTGCCTTCACATTTACGTATGGGAAGGCAGCGTATTCTGCGTTCCCATATGCAGGCAAACGCATGCGCACATGCGTTCCTATGTTTAACATAGGAACGCATAGTGCCTGCGTTTGCTGCGTTCGGGTGCGGATGCGGACGATATCTGCTCCTTCCGGTGTCCAGCGTCCGCACCCGGGACGCAGCATGTTGTTTTTTTTTGTGCGTTCGGGGACCTTGGAAAATCAGCAAGCGTCCCCAAGCGCACAAAAAATGCATTGGCTTCAATGGGTCCGCAGTGTTCTGCGCTTGACAGCGCAGGAGAACGCTGCGGACCCATTGAAAAATCTCCCGGTGGCCGGCGGTGATGTCACAGGAGATCACCGACGGCCACCGGGAGATCAGCTTAGCCTCTGCTGATCTCCTCCTCCCCGCCGCCGATAATCTGCTAGCGATGTCGGCGGGGAGAAACAGCTGATCTGACAGCTGTTTGAATCTTCCCGCGCCGACATCTCCTCTCGGTGTCGGCGCGGGAGATTCAAACAGCTGCCAAATCAGCTGTTTCTCCCCGCCGACATGTCCCGGAGCTTACCGGCGGCCGGGAGGCGGAGATCTCCGGCGCTGATCTCCGCCCCCGGACACCGCTGATTGGCTGCTGGGCTGCACAGTGATGGCCCTGCTTTACACTGCGTTTGTGTCTGCATGCCATCAGCATGCAGACACAAACGCTAATGTGAAGCCAGCCTTAGAGAGTAAAGTACCCGTGTAGAGTGACAAAGCCTCTGTGTGTCTGTTCGTTTGCTGCACTACTCCACAGATCATCTCCATATTCAGCACCACCACCATCATTGCTGGTCTGCCCTGGGGACTCAGCTCCACCTCCATGGAACTGCTCCATGCAAGCTGCCATATCATCTCCCCTGGAGGTCTGAAGCGGCGCTGGTGCCCATCACCAGAATCTGCAGGTGGCGTCACAACAAATGTTTTTCTCATCACAATTCCCTAACTCCCTTTTCAGTTGATCACCAGGGCCACGGGTCTGGGTAGGCCACCAGTGACATCCCAAATACAGCAGGGCCCAGATACCCGAGTTCCCATACAACCCTGGGTGATTCATTGACACTCCACCACTACCAGATCTTATGCTCCATCACCTCTGGAACTGATGCTCTCCCACCATCAGACTTGGCGCTGCACCACAATTAGAGTCTCCAGTGAGTTAAAAGGCGGCCCTCCAAGTCCATTAAACATCCAAAGCTTTCTTGAGGGTTAAAACATCATCAAGGAGGCACTGGATGGAGGGAGCGACAGTATATTTCACCAGATCTGGTGTTTCAACCGTCCCCACATACCTTGATCCCTTAGTAGGTGGGGCCATTTTAAAATCAGACGGTGCAAAACAGACTGTTGCTCCCTCCATCTAGCGTCTCCCTGACAATGTTTCAACCTTCAAGAAAGCTTTGTATGTTTAATGGACACGGAATGCCGCCTTTTTTATCTCACCTGATACTCAGTAAGTCTTCATTTGCAAATTACTGGCTGGCTCCTAGAGGTCCTGTGAAGCGGCTGCATAGCCAGGATTGCTAAATTGATGGTCCAGGGTCCTCTGGTTCTCTATATATAAATAATAATGTGGGATGCCAAAAAAAAAATAGGTAAGGTAAGGTATTACCCAAATACGAAGTGGATAATATGACTTATCGGGAGTCGCTCATGTTGGCTGGTTGTGAGGAGTCTTGTATTTGCTTAAAATAAAATCAACGGCTTCCACAGTCCCCAGCATCACAGATAAAATTGTGGTAGCAGCAGAAGGGGTTAAATGTTGTACTGCCATTGGAATTAAAGGCTCCCGAAGAAAAATTATTATCAAATATCTTGATTTATTTTGCTACGTGTTTTAGAACAATGCTTCTTCTTCAGGAAAATCATAAATGTTCATCCTTTTACATTTGTCATTTGCCCGAAGAAGGAGCATTGTTCTAAAATGGGTAGCAAAATAAATCAAGATATTTGATAATATTTTTTTCTCCTGGAGCCTTTTATTCCAATGGCAGCATGACATTTAACCCGTTCTACTCTTACCACAATTTGATTATGTGGGATGCAACATTTGTCATTGACTTAGCGAAGAATAATAGTGCTAAAGGCCTGGGAACAGAAGAAGGTGGAAAACAGTAGATGGAAGAGAGAAGACCAAGGTTAGGTTATTGAGGTTTGGGGAAGACCAAGAAGACATAAGCACCATAGATGTTTTCTTGTGACCCTTCCAGGCTCTTGGAATACAGCAAAACGGTGTTATAGCAAGAGTTACTAGAGATGATGAGTAAGTAATCCAGCAGTCAAACTTCTACCGAGGTAAAAAATGTCCATGGTTAAAAATATACCACAAATTTAAAAGTAGGCCCATCTGGCAAAAAATCATTGTCTACGCGTTTTGAACCAATGTGGCTGAATGGTTCTTACTCATGGCAACAGGGACGGACATAGCATTGGTGCAGAAGGTGCAGCGACACAATTGCTCAAGAGGTTGGAGGAAGGTGCTGCCATAGCAGAAATATTTGGACTGGAATGGGACCTCATAGCGTTCTTGAACCGGAACCCTTTCTGTCTGTCTGACACTGCCATGGCACAGTCAGTATACTACTGACCTGCTTGTTTTTATGTGAAGAGGATGTTACCATAATGCAGGTATTTAGAAATAGATTTAATCAGAGTGTAGATGGAATAAATACAGCAGCTATCCAAAACATGTCCTGATATGGGAATCTATTTTTTTGCTAAGTAATATGTAATCTGTGGATGATGAGGTCCAAATATTCCAAACAACAATGCATAAATGAGAAATAAGAATCAATATAATTTAAATCTGATATTAAACTAAGCCCCTTAAATTTGGATGCAATATTTATAGAATGGTGGAGTTGGAAGGGACCTCCTGGGTCATCTGGTCCATTGCCCTGCTCAAAGCAGGATTCACTAAATCACCCCAGACAGATGTCTGTTCAGCCTCTGTGTGAAGACTTTCATTGAGAAAGAACAATTTTATGTTACCTAATTTGTACCATGAAGAGGAGAAGACACAATGATGCTAAAAGGTTGTTTTTATACCCCATAATATCCTGGCTACAAGTAATGGTTTCCTGTAGCGCTACCTAATAACTACAGAATATAACAGCAATTTCTATATACTAGGCTTATTTCTTTAAAAATGCTTTCAATGAACAATTTTTTTTACCAGATTTAACCATGAAAGTTAATGTGTAATCCCCATTAACATCACAAACGTAATAATTTAAAATTGGAGTCCCCAACCTTTTTTGCTCCGGGGATCGGCATAAAGCAAGATAATTTTTCCGAGGCCCGGCGGGTGGTGTTATACGGGGTGGGGCTTTGATAATAAGGGGTGAGGCCATGTAGAAGGGGTGGGGTTTAGTATCCTGTTTCCCCGAAATATGCATTACATCTTATTTGCGGGGAATGTCTTATTTCTCTATCCCCTTGCAGCCCCCAGCCTCCTTTTGCAGTCCCCAGCCTCCTTCTGCAGCCCCAGCCTCCTTTTCCAGCCCCCAGCCTCCTCTTTCAGACCTCAGCCTCCTTTTCCAGACCCCAGCCTCCTCTTCCAGCCACAACCTGCTTTTCCAGCCCGCAGCCTCTTCTTTCAGCCCCCAGCCTTCTCTTCCAGCCACAACCTGCTTTTCCATCCCCCAGCCTCCTCTTTCAGCCTCCAGCCTCCTCTTTAACCCCCTAGCCTCCTCTTCCAGCCATAACCTGCTTTTCCATCCCCCAGCCTCCTCTTTCAGCCTCCAGCCTCCTCTTTAACCCCCCAGCCTCCTCTTCCAGCCATAACCTGCTTTTCCATCCCGCAGCCTCCTCTTTAACCCCCCAGCCTCCTCTTTAACCCCCAGCCTCCTCTTTAACCCCCCAGCCTCCTCTTTAACCCTCCTTTTTAACCCCCCTAGCCTCCTCTTTAACCCCCCAGTCTCCTTTTTCAGCCTCCTTTTACAGCCACAATCTCCTTATTCAGCCCCCATCATCTCTGACACACACACACACACGCACACACTTCAGTCACTGCCCCCCCCCCCCGCACCTGCTGCATTACGTCCTTTCTCTTCTTTTCCTCAGCTATGTGAATAGAACTACAAGAGAAGCCATCAGCCAATCACAGTGCAAAAGCCACTAGCCAATCAGGGCCTGGCTGCTGCACCGTGATTGGCCGATGGTTTCTCATGTAGTTCTATTCACATAGCTGAGGAAAAGAAGAGAAAGGGAACGTAATGAATGCTGCAGGGGGCGGTGACATCACTCCGGGAGCCACCGCAGAGCACACTATGTGTAGTGCTGGTCTGCGGCAGTGCGGACCGGCACCCAGACCCCCGAGGCCCGGTCCTGGGCCGCGGCCCGGTGGTTGGGGACCCCTGATTTAAAAGATAATAATAAAACCCCAGATACATAGATAGATATATAGTTGAAAACAGAAGTTTACATACACTATATAAAAAGACACATCTGCAGTTTTTCTCACTGACATGAAATCAGAATAAAACTTTCCTGTTTTAGGTCAATTAGGATTACCATAATTATTAATATTTGCCAAATGCCATAATAATAAGGGAGAGCAAATGTTTTAAGGCATTTTTATTACTTTCTGCAAAATCACAAGTTTTCATACGGTAGGATTACTATGCCTTTAAACAATTTCTTACAACCCATATGATGAGGTCATGTGTTTGGAAGCTTCTGATAGGTTTATTGGCAACATCTGAGTTGAAAACTTATGGGCAAAGCTGAAGAGGCAGGTGCGAGCAAGGTGACCTTCAAATATGGCTCAGTTACACCAGTTCTGTCAGGAGGAATGGGACGAAATTTCTACCAACTATTGAGAGAGGTTTGTTGAAGAATATCCAAAACTTTGACCCAAGTCATACAGTTTAAGGGCAATGGTACCAAATACTAATGAAATGTATGTAAACTTGTGACTTTGCAAAAAGTAATAATAATGCCTTATATTTGCCAAATGCTTGAATAATGCTCTCTCATTATTCAGGCATTTAGCAAATATAAATAATTATAGTAATCCTGTATGTATTTATGTATATCTCTTAAATGGATTGAGTCTATAGAGATTGATGTATTGTATAAATCTGTTTTTTAATTTGCATTTATTGTTTATCAATTTTTGATGTTGCAGTTTTCACACTGCTGACCTGACCGTATACTATTCACTTCTCAAGACAGATAACACCTCTATATACCATAAATAGCACACAATCCAGCACTGACCCCCTTGGTTCATAATGACCTGTGCCCTTTCAAGATATGCTAATTAAATACTTAATTAATATTCACTAGAGACTGAGTCTTGCTGTTAGTGTCCATGTGCCCAATATGAATTAGAAGTCTTGGGAGTTAGAAGCCTTGAGGAAAAATTATAAAAATTGCAAGATCAATAATTTATTTCTGAAATATAGAATTATGAAATATAAGAAATAGCATCAATGAAAAAATACATTTAACATAAAACCTGATTCAAGGCACTACTCTAGCGTTTTTTCAAATAACTGGTACCCTGCCCCCGAATTTAATCTCACCCTATGACATCTTCATGTTCTATCACCACTACTCCTGTCGATCTCTACCACGTTGTGACCAGCCAACTGCTCCAGTGTTTCATGGAGCGCCAGAGGTAACACTTCAATTCAAGTCTATGTTAGCCTCGTTCTGGCCTTGTTCTTTCTCAGAGTTTAGGAGAGCACCCAGGAGGGAGTGAAGGCAGGGAAGACGTACGTTAGTTACGTAAGACATGTGACAGAGAGTATGAAAAGACGAATAGAAACATCTAGAAGGTGTTGAGTTAGTGGGTGACTGGCAAGAGCTACAGGAGTCTGTGAGGGTCAGAGAGTCTGTCAGAGAAGGACAAGAGCAAGTATGAGAGTCCTGGGGACTGAAGCCAGTAGGAGATAGTTCCAAGACCTGCGAGAGACAAGACCTGATGGTGGAGCTGAGAGAAAGAGGGTGCTCCTGATGACAGAAGGGGTCCCAGGGGCCCAGATAGTGAGCAGTCCATCCATGGGCACCCGCATCCACATTGACCGAAGCTGTGTGGACCAGGCCGCAGTGTAGGGGGACTGGCCCGAGACTAGTGGAGAACGACCAGGCTCAGCTAGCAACCCGGAGGCTGTGGTATCCCCAAGTGCCGCAACTGAAACTGTGCACACCCACCGAAAAGGTGGCAACATAGGGTCCAAGGGACTAAAAGAGATGTTGCTCTTCAAAGGCCCACTGCCACTGGCTCAGGGCTCTGTGTGTGAGGCACAGGGCAGGAGGGCAAATCCAGTGCAGAGGGAGACGGCCGGGAGAGGACAGTGGAAGGGGGTACTGGTTGAGTGCCACCAAGTCACCTGGGAGTTCTCTGGATCCCCTCCCCCAAGAACTCAGCGCTCAGCAGGCTGTTACAACGGTGACGATTGTTGTAACCTGGAACAACTGAACTGTGAGTAAAGACCTTGAGACTGCACCCCACTGTGTTTGTGAACTTTATGGCTGCGCTATCAGCCCTGCGCTGTAACATCAGTACCAATTCACCCAAGTAACATCTGCTGCTCTTGGGTTAGCCCTACCCGCGGAGGGCTTACCAACTTAGCTGCATTGCTATCAACCCCAGAGGAACTGTATTGCAGCGGCGGCCATCAATAGCCGCAACCAGTGGGTGACATCATAAGGACAATTAACCCCAAGTCCCAGGTCCAGTAACCCCCCTAAAGCAACAAAACCTTTCCCTTTTTAATTTACCGCTCAGAGGCCACGGACTAGGTCACGCCACTGTGACATCCAATTCCCGCACGACATCGTCAGACTCGGCTCCAAGTATTCCATGGCCCCCACGGGGCGTCGCACTTTCAACAATAAACCATTTTCTAACTGCATATTCCCTTTAATACCTTAACTCCTTATGCACCAATGATGGCTATACTCATCATGGCTTTGATCTGTCACTGTGTGTAAACACTCTGTTTGGTCAAGGAAATGCAGAAAATATCATCCCAAATTTACCACTAACATGAAGTGCAATATGTTATGAAAAAATAATCTTGGAATGTTGAAGCGTTCCAGAGTAATAACCTCATAAAGTGACACTGGTCAGAATTGGAAAATGAGCCTCGATAATTAAGGGTTGAAAAGTAACCTGACATGTCCCCATGCTATCAATGAATTGGTCACCAAGCAGGGTTTAAGCCAGGAAAAAGACCCGGCATAAAGGACAAAATCAGGACCCATAAGAGTATGCAAAAAGCAGGCCAAGATGAAACAAGTGACAATGATTACAAGAGGCAAAACAGATAGCACTGAGTCAGGAAAGCCACTCTAACCTTAATGGATGGAAATAGCCTGTGCTGTCTACAACGTCTGGTTCTGACATCTCCTCTATCATCAGCACCATCCACAAAGTGAATACAGTAACTCCTGATGACAGAAGCAGACGTTTCAGGAGCAGGTTCTGGTGGAGATGTGACATTAGGGTTTTATCTAGTTAATGGGGCTTTGTTTTCCCTAGACGAGTCATCTCATTCAGCCTATTATGATTTGTGGGAGCCGCTGTCTTAGCCAGCTCTCTGCAAATCTCAAAATCTCACACATTATTACCCATAGGCCATGTCCACACACCTGCACTGTAAGTATTTAGCGGTTCTCCGCTAAATACTTAAGTTTTTTTCAGAGAAGCGGAGGTGCGTGTGTGCCGGCGCTTTCTGCAGACGCAGCCTATGGTTGCCCAATGTGTATCGTGGTAACCATTTCACACAGCAGGTTGCCTAGTGTGAGAGCATGGAGACCTGTCAGGTTCCCTTTAAAGCAATATAATGTAATTATATGATTACGGGGACAATTACGTGTAGAGGGGGATCAGGAGATTTTAACTCAAACTCGATCCTCTCCAAATCGATCTGCGCATCTCTATAAATGATGTCTTGCCTTCAATATTGAAATAGTCAAGTAACGAGGTCCAGCTCACCGGTTAGCAGGGTGTTCAGGAGTAAAAAAAGAATCACACTATAATAGAGTACAATGGCACACTATAAATGAGAGGGAAAAAAAAACAGAATATGCTGAAGATCTGATTCTTTATTTGATACTCAAAAAAGATTTAACCCAACGTTTCGACCCTGAGCAGATCTTTCTGTGGCGCCCCGCTATGCAGTCGTCACAGAGGGGTACTGCACCCATAAAAGCGGTGCAGATGCTCCAGCTGCAAGCAGATTCTAGGATGGTGGGTGGAACCCATAAACTAGCACCCCACACTAGATCACACAGTGGGAGGCACCTAGGAGAGAATAAAACCACTTCCAGGGGGAGCAAGGAGGTCTTTGCCTCCAGGTCTTTCAGCAGAATGGAAAGTTAGGAACAAGTAGTGGTTCTCTCAGCTGAGGGACCAAGAGACTGGGAGAAAGGACAGATCCCAGGCGCAGACAGCTTGAAGGGAAGAGGAACTTGAGAGGGTTCAGCCTAGTCAGCTCACCGGGCGCTGGAGCCCGCACCTGTGGGATCCTCCAAGGACCACAGAAAATGCGAAGACCTGTGGAGTATATATATATACTGCCCCAAGCTCTTAAGCGACCAAAAGAAGGTACCAGGTACCGCTTGATGGTTCGGTGGCCAGCCAGCAGAGAGTAACCCGACGGGAGCGAAGAGAGAGACAGAGACAGCAGAAGGTCAGGTTTGCTTTATGGGATCAGACTTCATACAATTTCCTGGGAAACAGGAAGGAATAGATGGAGAAAAGGCACACTCTGAGGGTTCCATCCTACTACCTGGGATCCGCTTGCAGCCACCCGTTAGCTACTTGTCATTATAACATCTTGCTGAACTGAGAACTGTAACTAATGCTGCTAAAGTTTCCAGTAAAGTACCCGGAGTGACGGGAACTCGACTCTGCTGCATCTTCTTTTACATGAACCTGCTCCTTCTTAGGATTGCTGCTCCGGAGGTCCCAGTCCTGCCTGCGGAGGACTGCACCTCAGCCGCAATACCACCGACCTCCGGTGGACTGTGGCGGCGCTGGTGCTACTTCACCAGAAACTGCAGGTGGCGTCACGACAACAAACTGTAAATAATCCCTTGTATATAAAATCCCTTCTTCAAAAGATACCCCAGGACACGGAGTCAGGCATGGCCGCCATCCCCGTGACAACCGGAGAGTTAACCCTTGCCCCCTAACACCCCAGTACCCCAAAGCCTGGGCGCTACATTCCTTCAGCATCTTCTGTTTTTTTCCACTCTTTTATGGTGTGCCGAGGTAGACTTCAATATTGAGACCAGGATAAAGTCAACTATAACTCTTCCATGAGTAATTTTTCTATGGATTAATCGTGGATCTTCTGATGACAGGAGCTCAGTCCTACTTGTTTTTCTATATTTTATCACTTTCCTTTCATCTACCACTAGAAAGACATGCAATAATTATCAGTCATTCTCGTAATAACGAGGCCATCTGTAATCCTAGTCATTTCATTTTTAGTTTATATCACATTTAATGGCTTGTATCATTTTTTATGTAAACTTGTAACAATGATGTGATGCCAGAATCCTAATTTTACCAGGAGTCGCAATTAACACCAGAAACATTGAAGAATCAACCCAGATTCGTAGAGACAGTTTAATACACCCAATAATAATTTACTATTAATTGGAAACCACTTGCAACGAACAATGAGGAGGAAAGTGACATTACATGAATTTAAAATAAATTGAAATACCATGCATTTCATTTCAAGGTTGACTGACCCAACCTCCGGATTACAAGGTGAGATAGATACATGCACAAATTATCAATAATTCTATTTTCTTTCTAGTTATGCATAAGATTTTTATGAATATCAAAACCCATTGTAATATAAGCCACATGGTTTATTTATTTCCTATGAAACGTAAGGAGATTGTCATCAGCTTGAAGGAGCGATAGAATATAGAGAGGGAGCAAAGTTTATCAGAACTAATACAGACCGGGGTGTTCAATGTTTTGTGTAATTATGAGATTTTCCAGACCAGGTTCCCTTATCAAAGACTTGTTACGAGTTAATATAGATGTTATGTGTAACCTTTATGTCCGGACCAGGATACAATTCAACAAACTGCTCTATTCAGTGGGTTTGACCTTCACACTCAAGCAGAATATTCATTGGTGATTATTACTTCATGGTTTGTTCGATTATTACAAATGTAGTTAGAAACTGGTATATACACCAACATTTCCATGACAATATTTCAGAATTTTTTAAGTATTATTTATTATTTCAAGAGTGTGACTAGAGAGTGTGATTATATGCAAGTGGAATTGCATCCACTGGAATGTTGCAAAAATATTATCAAAACTGCAGAATTTTTTACAATTTGCTTTCATACTGAGTCAATAAATGGGAGGCTGAAACATAAATGGCCATAGAAAAGTTCAAAAAATACTTTCTAGTCATCTCTTTGGCTCATTCGACAATCTCAGTCACTGGTCCAGTACTCGTCGCCTCTTCTTATGGCTGCTAAAGCCTCTTTTTTCCTTCAATAAGTTTTTTTATTAGATTTAAATGACAAACACAATTATATATCAATTGAAGCATTCATATAGAACAGTCACATGTTTAGACCGAATAATACTTCAGATATAATAAAACATGGAGGAGATTAACAATAGGGTAGTAAGATGGGGGGGGGGGGGGGGAGGAGAGGGAGAGGTAAGCATTAGGAATCATATATGGTATCAGAGGGTGGAAGACCTCGAATGATTTTAAGCCCTGCTCATAGAGCAGGGACAGGGGTAGATAGACCGGATGTCCAAAGGTTGTTTGCACCAAGGGTCTAATTTGAAGTTGTCGAGTACGGTTAAAGGTCTCTGACCCCTGAAGTTAAATGGCAAAGGGAGAAAGGTGGACAACTGAGGGGAAGAAGAGGAGGGAGGAGGGGGAAGGAGAGAGGGAAGAAAGGGAATTATCGGGAATATTACGAGATAAGGCGTAAAAAGGGGGTAAATTCCTAGGTAAGATGAGAAAGAAAGAAAAAGAAAGAAAGAAAGCAGTAGGAAGAAAGGAAATAAAGTGCAGACGGAGAGAAAAAGAGTAGCTCAAAGAGGAGAGGGAGAGAGAAAATTGCAGTTATAAGTTCTGAAGTAGATGAATTATAAAGTAAAGGGATTACCACTCGGCTGGTCAGATGGACTGGCCGTCGCTCCTGTCATTGGTTTCATAGCTGCCGGATGTTGAGCCCATAGTTGCCATGCTTCTGCAATATACCTGCGTCTAGGTGCGTCCATAGCCAGATGATATTCGTGACAGAAAATCAAGTTTAGTTTATTTATAACATCACCCAGAGATGGGGGCTTCACACTCTTCCAGGCAGTCGCTACACACATTCTGGCTGCGATTAAAATGTAGGAGGAGACATGTCTGGGGACTGGGGGAAGGACCTCTGCACCCAGGTGCAATACTGCTAGTTGTGGGGTTAAGGGGATAACCGTCTCCGTAACCGAACCTATGAGGTTAGCCACAAGTGTCCAAAACTGGGCTATCTTAGGGCAACCCCACCACATATGAGCCAAGTCTCCTTTCTGTCCACATTGTCTCCAGCAGAGATGGGAGCCTCCCGAACTAAACTTAGCTAGCCTAGAGGGAGGGGTATACCATCTCAAGTGTATTTTTTTGAGAGATTCTAGGTGGTTTATACACCTTGTGGCTTGGGTGACACTTCTAATTGCACCCTCCCACTCATCCACATCCGCAGAGAAGTTAAATTCTTTTTCCCAATTGGCCATATAATGCAATTTGTTGGGTGAGTTCCGGGACACCAGACCCTCATATATGGATGATAATCCTTTATGGGCAGTGCTTTCGGAGAGAAGGTATTGCTGAAATGGGGAGGGAGAAGGTGGTTTCAGATCGTGTGTGCAGTCTGAGGATTTGATAAAATGACAGATCTGGGAGTATTGGAGGAAGGTATTCTGCAACGTACTCCTCTCTCCGGGTAATTCCCGAAAGGGGAGCAGCTTACCATTTCTCAACAAAACCCCCAGGGTGTCAATTCCCAGATCCCGCCACGTGGCCAAATTTAGCAGTGGAATATGAACCTGGAAAGCTTCCAAAGGAAGTTTCTCAGGAGGCAATCTGGTCCACGAGGCAGGAACTACTCTCCACACTGCTTGCATTGATCGAACAGTGGCTAGTGGATGAGCGATCTTTACTGTGCCCAGACCAACTCCGGCCAATAGCTTGTTTGGCGTGATCTCTGGCGCTATATCCTTTTCCAGTTGTGCCCATCCCAAATCATTACGGCTTGTCCACAACTCCCTTGACGCCTCCAGTATTGTCGCTCTTAGGTAAGTGACTACATCTGGTACTCCCATGCCTCCCCCTTTCAGCTTTAGGTACATTGTCTGTTTGTTGACCCTTGGTCTGCCCCCTGCCCAAATGTAACTGTTAATTTGCCTCTGTAATCGGGTGAGCAGCTGACTCGGGTAATTCAGAGGGATGCAACGGAAGAGGTACAACAGCCTAGGTAACCAGATCATCCTGAACGCCTGGATGCGGGCCATCCAGGTCAAGGGGGGATTGGGGCTAGAGTCTAGGGAGTCTCTCAGCGAACTCATCAGTTTTAATAGGTTAACCCGTGCTATGTGTTGTGTGGCGCACAGGACCACTCCCAAATAGGGTATGCCATCTGGTGCCCATGAGCAAGAGAATTGAGATGAGAGATCCCCTAGCTCCGCTCCAGTAATATTAATCGGGAGGGCCATCGATTTACCCATATTTAGCTTGTAGTATGATATTGCCGAAAAGGCAGTGAGTTCTTGGATTGCTGCTGGGATAGAGTTTCTGGGGTTAGTGCAAGTTATTATAACGTCATCTGCATACAATCCTATGACATGATGTTTAGGTCCCACCTGAATCCCAGATATGGAAGGGTTGGACCTGATTGAGGCGGCCAGAGGCTCCATGACCAGGGCAAATATCAGGGGTGACAGGGGGCAACCCTGCCTCGTCCCGTTAGTGATGGTAAAGTGTTTTGAAGTGTAACCTGACATAGATACTCGGGCCCCGGGATTGGAGTATAAACTCAAAATCGCCCTAAGAATCTGGCCAGAGAATCCAAATTTTTTCAGGACTTCCCTCAGGTATCCCCAGTGTACCCTGTCGAACGCTTTTTCGGCGTCCAGGGACAGGAATACACCGGGGGCACCCCTTTTCTCCATAATCTCAATCAGGTCCAACATCCGTCTGGTCCCGTCCCTCGTCTGACGACCCGCCACAAAACCCACCTGGTCCGGGTCCACCAGCATTGGTATTACTCGCGCCAGACGGGAGGCTAACAGCCTAGCATATATCTTCACATCCGTATTAAGTAACGAGATGGGTCGATAACTGCCTGGCAAGTCAGGAGGTTTCCCCGGTTTTTGGATGGTGGTGATCTGAGCCTCCAGCGCCTCAGCTGGAAGCGATCCCTCCACCTGCCAATGCTGGAAGAGACGGAGAAGGTAAGGAGCCAGTCGCGTCGAGAACAACTTGTAATATTCATTGGCAAACCCATCTGGCCCTGGTGCTGAGTTAGATTTAAGTGATTGTATGGTCTCTGTTACTTCGGTGAGCGTTAGAGGTTTATTCAAATCAGACAGAGTGTCCGGTGGTAGAGTCGGGAGGTTAAGTCGCGATAGATAGTCTTGAATTAGGGTCAGGGAAGGTTGGGGGGTGAGAGGGTCGTCTATCAAGTTATAAAGCTTGGAGTAATAGTCTGCCATCACTTCCACTATTTCCGTTGGGTCTCTAACCTGTCTTCCCCCGGATGTGGACATAGAGGTCACCATGGATTGTGTCACCCGTTTTTTTAGTCTTTTAGCAAGTAGTTTACCTGCTCTGTCTCCTGCTGAGTAGTATTGAGTTTTTATTTTCCTCAAGCCTAATTCGTGCGAAAAGAGTAATTGGGTTCTAAGTTTAGTACGAAGTTCTAAGATTTGTGAGGTCAATAGAGGAGAGGGAGTAGTTTTGTTCACCTTCTCCAATTCCACAATCTGTTCCGACCACTCTCTCCAGAATTTCTCCCGCTCTTTTTTTTTCTGCGAAGCTTTCTGAATAAGGAGGCCCCGGAGGACAGCCTTATGAGAATGCCAAAGGGAGCTGTCTGTCACTTCATTGTTATCATTTATGTGGAAAAATTCCTCCAATTTAGTATCTAGGAAATCAAGGGTGCGTTGGTCCGATAGGAGTCCAACATTCATTCTCCAGCGACGGTAGACACTGCGTTTTTTCCCCAATCTGACCGACAGTGTGACAGGTGCATGATCTGACCATGAGATCAGGCCTATTGAAGAGTTCGAGCAGTGGGGCAAAATATCGTCTTTTACTAGAAAGAAGTCAATCCTAGAGTAGGATTTGTGAGGATTGGTGAAGAAGGTGTTATCCCTCTCTTCCGCGTGCATGTACCGCCACACGTCATGGAGTCTAAATTCCCTTGTCACATCGGATAGATCCCTACCCTTTCTTGTGGGTGGTGTGGAAGAGTCCAGTCTAGATTCCATCACATGGTTGAAATCACCGCACACCACTAGGGATCCCTCAGCTGAATCAGTTATTCTTTTAAGGAAGGACCTCAAGAATCTCTTTTGTCCTGTGTTCGGGGCATATACCGTCACTATGGTGAACAGTTCTCCCGCTATATAACATTTTAAAGTGAGGTGTCTCCCCAGTGGGTCGGCCTCCACGGATTTCAGCTGAAACTGTACTCTGTTACTTACCATCACACAAACTCCTGCTTTTTTTTTTGTTTTGTTATTAGCGAAAAATATGTGGGGATAGGCGGAGTGTCTTACCCGGTGGTTATCCTCAGAGAGAAGGTGTGTTTCCTGGATACATAGAACGTCAGCTTTTAGGCGTTTGGTCTCTCTCCACAGGAAGGAGCGTTTCACCGGAGAGTTCAATCCTCTGACATTAAGCGATGTTATCTGCAGAGTGGAAGACGAGTTGGGCACAACAAATTGAGACATAGATATAGACTATGACGGCACTCTTAGTGATTGGCAACTGCGAAGAGACAGCCGAGAGGCAATCCCTAGAGAAGAAAGGGAAAGAAAAGAGGAAGAGTAGAGAGGTGTTTAAAGAGAGTGTAGGGGAGAGAGAGGGGAGGGGGAAAAGATAACAAATACAGGGGAAGTAACACAAATGTAAACTTGCAATAGTCAGACAGTAAGTCTGAGCTAGAGGGGGGGGGAAGAAATAACAGTCCCACCAGTCACCTCTCTCAATGGAGGTCCGGGCTCAAATGAGCTCCCGGATCTCCTGCTAGTCTTCAGAGAGAGATCTGTGGGATAAATTTGGTAATAACCAAAAAAGAGGCTAAGTCACAAAGACCCCTAATCACTGTTCCCAAGTCAGCAACGACCCGGTCAGGTTTGATCCCGTGGAGGTGGGTCTTGGGCACCCTCATGTGGGGATCTTGATGGTCGAGGACTGGAGGTCGCCAGGTTCCACGATTTCAAGGCCTTTCTGAGCAGGGTTGGGGACGCGAATGCCTGCCTGGTGCCCTTATAACGGAAGTTAACAGATGTTGGAGAGCCCCAAGCGTACTGGATTCCTTTCTCACGTAGGATACAGCAGCTAGAGGAAAATTCCCGTCTCCTGGCCAAAGTCCCTGGTGACAGGTCCGGATAGGTCGCCACTTTGTCAAAAGGTTTTGGTAAAGAAGGGTTCGCTCTCATGGCGTGGAGAAGTACGTCTCTCATATCAGGTCTCAGAAACGTAATTAGTATGTCTCTTGGGATTTCTTTCGGCAGTTTAGCTGGTTTTGGTAGCCTGTAAGCCTTTACCACCTTTAGCAGCTCCGGTGCGACATCCGGCAGAGCCGTGGACAGGAAAGCAGCTACAATTCCAGGAAGGTCTTCAGTTTCCTGTGTCTCCACAATCCCTCGGAGCTTAATGTTGTTTTTACGGAGGCCATCCTCCAAGTGACAAAGCCTAGACTGTACAGTGCACATTTCTCTATCGAGAACATCGTAACTGTCCGCCAGGTTGTTGTGGGCCGAGGCATAGTCGGCCATTTTAGCTTCCACTTTAGACGTTCTTTCTCCCATAGCCGCCATTTCTGCCCTCATCTCCACTCTCATGTCACGTAGTTCACCAAGCATAGAGTCCCTCATAGCTCCCAGCATGTCTCTCATATATTTCTTAGTGATCGGTGAAACATCTCTACTCACCGAGTTATGATCAGATGAGCGGGTAGGAGATCGGGGCGAGTGTGCAGAGCTACGGGTCTGGGCTGCCGTGTCTTCACTAACGGGCGCCATCTTGGAGGATTTCTGCCCCTCTGACTGGAAGAAGCTTGTGAGCTTGTTCCCGGTTTCCCGCCGCCTGGAACTCGCTCTGGGCATGTCCAGCTCTGCTCTGGTGACAGATGAACCCCGGGTCGGTTGTTTGGAGCTCGGGATGAGCCGTGAAGTGCCGCTGTTAGGATCTTAGCGGGAGAGCCTCCTCAGTACGCGTCCGGCGCCATTAGCTGCAGGACACGCCCCCCCGCTAAAGCCTCTTTACGCAAAGCCGGGATTCCAGTCTTGATGAGGCTGAGGACATTTTAGTGCATGCTCACAAATCTTTATGGTGAACTTTGTAACATCATGACCTTGGCTGCACTTGTGCCGAAACAGGGATTGTGTAAAATATAAAAGGGTGGGGGACAAGAGGCGCAATAGTGCCCTATCACTAGTGACACTAATCGTAATGGGGTGGTGCTGAGAAGCCACTCACCTGATGCAGTTGTGATCCCCACAACTGGTTTGAAGGCGTTTAGGAAATATTATTCCAAGCTGCTGCAGGACCTCCACCGACCACTGAACAGTGGTTATAATCCAGAAAGATGATGGGAGTATAGGTGTATCACGGTCCGAGCTGCTCCAGGGCTTAAAAAACTCACCAAAGAGTCAGTCAGATTTCCATCCTTTATTCTCCTTCTCCTACGCGTTTCGGCGCCTAGCCTGGCACCTTCATCAGGGATATCCCTGATTTTTTTCCACATGTGTTTTTTTTTGCCTTCCTCTGGATCATCATGTTAGGCTATGGGTTGAACTAGATGGACTTAAAGTCTTCCTTCAACCTTAAAAACTATGTTACTATGTTACTAACTATGTAACTTCAGCATAGACTTAGGCAAACGGGTCGACATGGTGCTGGTGGTAAAGGAACGTTTGTCTGCAAGGTGGCCCTAACCGTTCCTCTGAGCCGATCCTTAAGAGGTAGGCAGGATCCAACAGAAAATAAACAAATTTGCAGCAGGATACCGTGGTGCTGAATGGAGTGGGTGAGAGCCTAGAGGTACCGAAAACAGGGGGGGGGAACCCTGGACCAAGTCAGTCATTGTGAATACCAGCAACTTTAAGCAATATGCCCATGTTTCTTGAGATTGTGTAACTAAATAACTGTTTTCGAACATCATTGACTCATTGTCTACCTTGGCTTTCAAAAAGGCCAATTGTGAACTGAATTATTGCACTGGGAAGCCAGCTTAGGTGCGTGCTGCAAAACCAGGACTGCTCCATAGGCGAGGCCCTGCCTCACCCGTGAATTCTGAGATCCCATTTGGCCATCCCTTCAACACTTGGTGTAGTCAGCAAGATCACCTCATTTGTCCTGGAGGAAAAGGTCATGTTCGTAGGGTAAACTTTAAATGGAGATCCATTGCCTATGTGTGGCTAAAGAAGCTTAAAATGACAACCTCCACATGGAGGAGAACAACAGGCCATCATGGGCATGCTTATGGCGCAGGCATGCAAGGGTTTGGCCAGTCGTCAGGAGAAACTGTGAGTACTGCTCAGCCCTAGTAGGAGAGGACACGGCCCAATGTGGTACAACCCAGTGAGACATGTGGAAGTTTAGAAAGCATGGGTGAGGTGGCCAGGACAGGTGATACCCTGCAGGGCATGGTCCACAAAATGGCCATTAATTCAGTAGACTGGACCGCGGCCATCTTTGTCTTGGTGACAGAGGAAGAGGGAGGGCATGACACCTGTACATATCCTAATCCCAGATGGATCTATACTGGTTGGCCAGTTGGTGTTTCTCAAGGTGGACAATCTAAGTGGCTTGATTGCAGTGAATGTGCTCTGAAATGGCTTCGTCTATGACAACGAGGTCGTACTGCTACCATGACAGGACCAACAGGTGGAAGATGGGTGATCCCGTGTCTTGTCCAAGAGCCGGTACCAGTCAACCTCCAAGTTGAAGGAGTTCAAAGGAAAAATAGATTGTTTAATACCTTCAGCACTTGTGCACCTTGTGCGTTTGATGGAGGGCAGTTTGAATTCCTCAGTAAGTGCTAGGCTCAAAGGCATTTATAAGTTGTTATACCGGCTGTGATGTAAACATTTGGATGGCTGCAATGTGTGATGTTTTCCCTTTCATTTCTATTGCGCCTGTTGCACTTTCCCCTCTGATTATGGAGAGATGGACACTGAAGGTAGTCAGAGCTTTCAATGGATTGTTATTGCTGTGGACTGCTGGGCCCCTTTCTTGTCCAATTTTTCTTGTTAACTCTGTCCCTGTTTCCTATGGACTGCCCCTTTCTCCATGGACTGTCCATTTTGTCTTTATACTTTGGCAGCTGGATATAACGGACCCATGTCATGTGGTTTGCTAAGCGAGGAGGAAGGAAACATCGGGGTTAGTCGGACCCCTGAACTGTTTGGAAATGTTTAATGATGTAACAAAGAAATGGATGTAAATGGGACTTGAGCTTCTTTTGCTTATTTGTAATGTTCTGGGGATGTGTCTGGTAGAAAAGACTGAAACATAATTTGAGCTCCCCTGTGTTTTCTAGGTTTTCTTTTATCTAGGATATGGAAATTAAGTTAAACGGTTTTATGTATTTAATAAATACGGTACGTGTGTTAACTGTTGTATCCTGTTGTAATATAATTTGAATGTGTTATTATGCATATTTTTAGTTGTACCCCTCAGTTGCTTGTTTGAGGACAACCAAGGATAAAGTAATGAGGTGTAAGGTGGTCTAGAGTTGTGGCACCCCTTCCCCAGAGAGTACATTGTCTTTATGTTTGTATCAAAGAGTTGTATGTTTAATTATGTGTATATGGCCACCTAGTGATTAAGGTAAGGACTGCTCTTTGGTTCCCTTCACATTATGAAAGTTGTTGGTAATAATTACCGTATTAATACTCCTTGGGGGTGGGGCCCGGACTATAAAGGGCCTGCAGTTGGAAGGAGAATCCTATAGTACTGTAGAAGAGAAAAGGAACCACAGGAATATCAGGTCCCTTGTTCTGAATTGACAGGACCCTCTGCCACCCTGGGAATTGAGTGTGGCAACTGGGAAGTTGGCCAAGGACGCAGACCAGAGTCTCTCATCCTATATTGATACTCAACCCCCCACCTTTGTCGACTTCACGAGAAGCAAATGATCCCTCTGGTGTGTGTGTGGGGAACTTCAGAATAGACTTGAGCGAACAAGTCGACACAATAGGTCAGAGTGCTTTTTAATTTTGGACAACAGTAGTTTTTTTAAGAATTCAAGCATGAACACCATTATTTTTGGGTTGTTTGTATGCACATGAGGGTTTCTAATTTGCAAAGCCCTCAGAAGGTTTCTTGCTGCCACCCTTGGGCTCCTTTACACTACTTTCAGAATTACCAATGGTGCTTTTTGAGTGGTGATAAGACAACAATCGCAAAGAGAGTCGCAGCCGTTTTCAATTTTCCCCCTTTGAAGACAATTTGTGACATTTTTTCCTCCTGACTCCCTCTGGGGTTTTTTATCTTTTCTGGACATGTGACCATTCGTGCTCTGCGGTTTGCCCTCTAGGGTGCCTTCTTTCTATTGATTTATGCTCTGTTTATCCTTTCATTATGTTGTATATTTGGGTTTTCTTTCCTCTTTACCTGCTCTCTATATAAGGGGCACATTTGTCATCATAATCCTTTGGATTAACCCCTGAAATAACTCACAAGCCAACTAAAAAACTGTATTTGGCTCATTCCATTTAGATATATGTAGGTCTGTCCGATATTCTGCAGTCACTTAGTTGTCTTATCTCCACACCTCTTTGGAGTCTAGCTAATCATAACTATTACTTTTAGGAAGCTGTGTGAAAACACTGTCTTTACATTCAGGCACTCAATTCTGACTTTGTATAGTGTGTTTTCTCAAATTTGTAAACTATACGTATTGTTTTCCTTATCAAACCATTTTTCCTTTGCTGCGCAGACTAATTTGTGGAGGTCTTGCTTTACTGGCTTATTAGCTTTTTAACTGTTTTTATCTATTGTTTTGTGTTGGTCTTGTTTAAATAAAGTAAAACATTCTTTTACAACAGTGATCATCCCTTTTTTGCATGTTGCTTTCTCTCTCTGTTTTTGGCTCTATCACTACATGCATGGGGTAGATCCCTCTCTCTACATTGTGCGGTGCCCTGGGAAACCCTTTTTGTTGGCAATTTGTGTAATGGTAAATTGATGTTCACCAAAGCTTTAGGCTAGGGTCACATTTGAGGGTGATGGAGTCGTTAAAATCTTGGGAAATCAGCCGCAGCACATAGCGTTAATGCTATGTGCTGCCAGTGAACCGAAGCCCCAAAGCAACCCGGTGTTTATCTTAGTAACAGTCACACACCAAGCTGCATGATGTGCGCTTTAGCTGAGTGCACAGGAAAATGCTGCAGACAGATTTCCCAAGATTTTAGCGACTCCGTCACCCTCAAATTTGACCCAAGCCTTAAACAATGCTTGTGAATCCCTATCCAGCTCGGTTGCTCTCTGTAACAATACTTTGGTATTTTCTGAATGGTTTTTTTTGCCTGAATGCACAGTTTTCTATACTCAATTTTTTGAGAAATTGTCATCAATCAATCTTTGTGTGCTTATATTTAACATCAAAGCATCTAGAAAATGCAAATTTCCAATCACTCCTCCTTAACTTCAACACCTTCTGCAAATTGGATCTTGAAGTCATTTAAGTGAACCGGTCACCAGGTTTTTCCCCTATAAAATGCGGCCACCACCAGTAAACCCTTATATACAGCATTCTAGAATTCTGTATGTATGTCCCCAAACTGACCTTGATCCAGCGCCTTGCACTGTGGATGTATATTTAATGTACTTGAAGGGAACTAACCACCAGGATTTAACCACCTGTAAATCAGTGCAGCAGGGGATTGACATGTGCAGCATGACATCACTAAGCTGTAAGCTGAATTCCCCTGGAAGAGTTCGAATGAGAGGGAGGGTGAAGGTGGTTCGGCTTTCGGCAGAAAGACAAGCCTACAGAATTTACCCACCTGTAAATCAGTGCAGCAGGTGATTGAAATGTTCAGCATGACATCACTATTTGTTTTTTTTTTAATCCTCCCTTGTGGGCTCGTCTTTCGGCTGTAAGCCACGCTCTTTTCCCCCTCCCTCTCATCCAGGTTCATCCAGGAGGGGGTTCAGTTTACAGCAAAAAGACAAGCCCACAGGGGAGGATTAAAAAGAAACAAAAAAAAAAACCAAAACAAACAAATAGTGATGTCATGAGGTACATTTCAATCACCTGCTGCACTGATTTACAGGTGGGTAAATTCTAGTGGTTGGTTCCTATTTGGATTTTTTTCAATCCTCCCCTGTGGGCTTGTCTTTCTGCTGTAAGCGGAACCCTCTTTCCCTCCCTCTCATCCAGATTCATCCAGGAGGGGGTTCATCTTGCAGCAAAAAGACAAGCCCAAAGGGAAGGAGGATTAAAAAAAAAGATAAAAAAAGGAATAAATAGTGATGTCATGCTGCACATTTCAATCACCTGCTGCACTGATAATTTACATGTAGGTAAATCCTGGTGGTTGGTTCCCTTTAATAATAGTATAAGAATTTTTTTGCAATTTATCAGTTCACTTGAATTGTTTGTCAGATTCAGTTAACAATCAGACTAGTAGAAAACATGCATCATATGGTGGTTTGCACTTTAGTCCTCCGTAGATATTGTGTCAACTTTTGATTGTTTAACCTAATTGGAAAGTCAAGAAGAAATAAAAGTTATCCATCTGATGATGAAGGAAAAGTTCTATGATATTCTGTAAAGTTGCTGCACTTTAGCACACAGTAACTAGATGCACACACTGTATAAATAAAAACCCACAATACATCACACTATTCAAGCAGTCAATTAAACTTTACAACATTGAAAACAAACCCCCGGGGATGACAGATCAATGATCTATTCATATCTCTTTATAGAAATAAGTAAACAGCAGATGTTCATTATGAATTAATCACATTTAAAAGGACTCCCCAGCGATCCCAAACTTCATGAATACCGTGATGTACAGTATGAATGATCATCAGCCCTGTGATAACTATCAAACAAAGCAGATTGAATGCTTGACATTCTCTCCATTCTGGTCAGCAATAATTATAACTCATCCTCCGTGTACCCGTAATAATTCAGATTTTTCTCCAAGTCCCTTGGATTAAGCTTGCCAAAATAAGATCCATTGCTGTTTTTCTTCCTTGAATAACTTGCTTTCACCCAGGATACTTTATCTGTTTAAAGGAACCGATTAACAGTCCAATTTTTTACTATTATATTTTTTATTTTTTATTTATTATAGGATAATTTTTTATCCTATAGCTCCACAAGGTAGTGAGGTTGGGTTGGTTTTCGATCTTGTGTAATTTTTTCTTTGATATCTTTAACAATGTGTTCTTTTAGCTTTTCTGAACATGTATAGGCAGATTGGAGCTTGTAAGGGCTCCCATTAAATCCAATTTTTCTTTTGGGCACCTCCACCCATAAAAAACTAATAAGATCTCAATGAAATTTATGAATATATCTGTAAGAAAACTATCCTAGTGGCAAGTAATTGGCTCCTAAATAGAGATGAGAAAATCTGTTCGGGGCCTGTAATTTGGGTCAGTAAGGTTGGCTTTAAACCACGGCTTTTGGGATCCTGTCCTGTCCGTTTTGAAAAGGACAGAACAGGATCCTGTTTTGCCTCCCATGTAATCCTATGATGCCGGATTGGCCATAGATGGCCATCCGATTCTGCCAGTTCAGTCCCGGCTTCGTTTCTGTCCTGATTTGTCCCGGCCCCAAAATCGGAGACTGCTCTAAAAAAAACAGACCAAACCAAACAGAAAAGAATCTGGGGCAATCCGGCACACATAGCATGGGATAGTGCCAGATCTGGGAAATAATCGGATCGTTTCCCCGATCCAGTTTTAGTATGCTCAGTAATTCTCACCTGTTCGCCGAATGTCCCGCGATGCATCCACCTCCGATGGCTAAAGGATCTTAATCAGCCGACCAGGAAGGGGAGGGGCAACCGGATCAGCTCATTGGTCACATGACCGCATCAACGCAGTTTAAATCACCCGCCGATCGGTTTTGGCGGTCGGGCGATTTAAACCATGCTAATGCGGTCATGTTACTGATCAGCTGATCGGGTTGCCCTGCCCCTTCCCAGTCAGCTGATTAAGGTCCTTTAGCCATCGGAGGTGGATGCATCGCAGGACACTCAGCGGTGGGAATTGATTTTTTTATTTTTAACCATTCTTTTTTTTTTATTTCACTTTAGCAGTGTATGTAAGTACACTGCTCAAGTGAAAGTGAACAGTGCCGACACCACTTGCTTGCGCTTTGCAAGCTTGGCTTCTTCCGGCTCTTTCTTTGTCCGGATCTGTCAAAATCCCGGATCCGGACATAGAAATGGCATCCTAAGTTTACAATCTGGGCCTGTCCGTTCCTGTCTGTGGGGTCCTGCAAAAAAACAGGATCTCACGGACAGGAACATAACCGTAGTATGAAGCCAGCCTAACAGTTCCAAAGTGCTGCAGTGAGGTGCTCCGATACACTTGGTGCTCAGGTCAGTGCTAGCTACTTGCAGTCTGTGATCAGCTCACACTGGGGGAAAACCTTGAGAGGAAGTGAAGGATGAATCCCAGTATGCATGGAGCCTGGTGGAGGTGAGGAAACCCCTCACATGAGGTCTGTCCTGTGTCACATCTTGTACCAGACTGTTTTGGGGACTTTCCACATCTCTGTCTTGTCTAGACAGAGACTGGAGGCAGCTCTTCCTATTGATCCTGTGTCAGATTTTACATTGTTAGATTAATATAAATCATGCATTTCACCAGCAGATGGTGCTGGAACACAACAAATTAAAAGTGATTCAATAGTACAACTGAAAAATACATGATATTAATGAGATTTGGATTAATTTAAACCCATATGACAGTAGAAGGATAATTAAGGAGTGAGGTGCAGGGTACAGAAGCTACTCACACTCCAGGGTTACTTAAAGGGTCATACACAGTCTGGACTGGGTCAATACAAAAGAAAATGGAGATGTGGTAAAAAATGATGTTGGAAAGCCCAAACGTTTAAATTCCTATTTTGCATCTGTTTTTTCTCAGAAAGTAAATGTGACATCAACTGATCTACAGTGTACTATTACCCCCTTCACCTCCAGCCTGTTCTGACCCTAATGACAAGGCCATGTTTTTGCAATTCTGAACAGTGTCCCTTTGTGAGCTTATATCTCTAGAACGCTTCAATGGATCCAAGCAATTCCAATGTTTTTTTTTACATGACATATTGGACTTCATGTTATTGGTAAATTTATGTTGATCATTTTTGTGTTTATTTGTTAAAAAAACCTGAAATTTGTCAGAAATGTTTTAAATTTTGCAATTTTCAAACTTTTAATTTTATACTGTTAAACTGGATGTCACATAAAATAGTCAATACATAACATTTCCCATATGTCTACTTTACGTCAACACAATTTTTGAAGCAATTCTTTTTTTCATAGGAAGTTAGAAGGGTTCAAAGTTTATCTGCAATTTCTCATTTTTACAACAAAATTTACAAAGCCGCTTTTTTAGGAACCACATCACATTTTAAGTGACTTTGAGGGGCCTATATGCCCAGGGGTACGCCAAGCCCCCCTGCTGCCTGAGCCACAGGCTGAGGACGGGGGGTGGGGTAGGGGGGGTGCTGTCAGAACCCAGCACCGATGCCCCTTTAGCCGCGGGTGAGCCCGGGGGGTTGCTGCCGGAGAAACGCTAGCGCCATGACAGGGGGGCTCTGTGTGCATACGGCACCACCCCTTCTGCACAGCCGCTCCCCCTGCCTGTTGCCGCCTGAGTGTAAGGGCTCACACTGTCCAATGGATGGTGCGGCCCTGTATATGACAGAAAACACTGAAGCGTTACACCATTCAAAAAACTGCACACATCAAACAAAACCACTTTCAGTAAGATTATTAAGCCTTCAGTTGCTCCACAGGATCTAAAGCAATGTAGAAGGAAAAAAATTAACATTTTACTTTTCACACCAAAAAAGTTACTTTAGCCTCAAATATTGTATTTTTCACAAGAATAGCTGCAAAAAATGGACCCTAAAATTTGTTATGCAATTTCTCCTATGTATGTCGATATCCCAAATGTGGTAAAAAAAACACTGTTTGGGCGCACGGCAGGGTTCACAAGGGAAGGAGTAACATTTGACGCTTCAAGCGGGAAAAATAGCTGGAATCCTTAGCGGACACCACGTTTTGTTTGGAGAGCCCATGTGTGCCAAAACAGTGGAAACCCCCACAAGTTACCCATTTTGGAAATGACACCCCCCAAGGATCTTATCTAGATGCATGCTAAGCACTTTGAACCCCCAGGTGCTTCATACATTGAGATGTAAAAATGAAAAAGTTTTTTTTTTTCCACGAAAATGTACTTTTAGCCTCATTTTTTTCATTTTCACAAGGGCAATAGTATAAAATGGGTCCTAAATGTTTTTTTGGGCAATTTGTACTGTTTACTCAGATACCTCATATGTGGTGGAAAACTACTGTTTGGGTGCACAACAGTGATATTTTGAATGAAGATTTTGATGGAATGGTCTGTGGGTGTAATGTCCCATTTGGAAAGCCCCTGTGTGCCTAAACAGTGGAAATCCCCTACAAGTGACCCCAAATGGAAAATAGACCAACAAGGAATTTATTCGGATGTGAGGGGAGCACCTTGAATCCCCAGGTGCTTTACAAATTTTAATAACGTTGAGCTGTAAAATGAAAATATGGAGGCTTTAAAGAACATTTTTTGCGGAAAAAAATAGGATTTTTTGATTTTTCCACAGGCAACATGTTAAAACAGACTCCAAAATATGTTGGGCAATTTCTTCTGAGTATGCTGATACTCCATATGTGGTGGGGAAAACATGTTTTTGGTGCACGGTTGGGCTTGGAAGGGAAGGAGTGGCATTTTTTGAGTGGGGACCTGGTATGTGAATCTTAGGCTATGTGCCAACGTTGCACATTTCTCTCGTTTTTTGCCATGATGTTTCCACATTTTATCTGCATATTTTTGACAATTCTGCAATACAGCACCTTCCCTGCAAAGTGTATGGAAATTAAAAGTCTTGTGCGAATGTTGTGAATAAATAGCACACATTTCCCAGTGGAAAAATCTGCAGCATGTCAATTCTATCAGGGTATTTTGCTGCAATTTTCACCCATAGAACTCAATGGCCCAGTTCACATCTAAGCCTGGGCTGCGTTTTGCTGCTTTTGCATTGGTATGCGTTTTTACCGCTAAAAACACATCCAAACGCATCCAAAAACGCTCCAATAGGGTTTAATGCAAAACGCATTGCAAATGCATGCAAAAATGCATGTGCGTTTGCAAAACGCAAAACGCATGCATGAGGCAGCAGCCCACATTTTTGGCTGCATTTGCAAAAACGCATGCATTTTGCATTTTTGCAAATGCACATGCGTTTTTGCATGCTTTTGCAATGCGTTTTGCATTAAACCCTATGGGTGCGTTTTTGGATGCATTTGGATGCGTTTGTAGCGGTACTAATGCATACAAACACAAATGCAGCAAAACGCAGCCAAGGCTTAGATGTGAAAAGGCCCAAGTCTATGCATTTTTGAACCTGAAAAAATGCATTGCATCCAAAAGGAGCAAAAACATGATGTGAAAAGGCCCTTTGTTACATAGGAAAAGGTAAAATAGGTGCAAAATACCAGTGCTCCAATCACTCTTAGGGTGCCATTCACACACGGGTCATGCAATGTGTGCCCAGACTATTACTAACTCCTTGCTATTAGACTAGGCGGGCTGTTAGGCACTATATCAATGCACATCTAAAAGAATAGACACCCTATATGGCCCAGCTGCACCTTGAAATAAAAATGTGCCTTTCCCTATATAACTAAGGACTACTGCATCCTGCGGAAGTGCATTTGGTCACAGATCATATGACTGCTGATGGTGAGTTTTTTAACTTATGTTCCTTTTTTTGCTATATTACTATTCATGACTCTGGTGTTCGTTTGAAAACCATGAACACCTGGATCCGGGGCACAACGGGTTCAATTTGAATGTGGCTCTATGGAACCCAGATTCGGCGGACTCAAAATTATGCTGAATCTGTATGCCAGCTTCGGTTTTTGAGCTGAGCATGCCTAGAACCCAGTTGTAAATGACACACCCACTAGTGGGAATGTCATTTAAAACCAGATCCAGCAAAAAGAGGTAGGGCCGTTTCACATCTATGCACCGATGCATTTAGCAGCATTGAGCTAGCGCAGGTGCTATCACAGTCCAGTGCACCCAAGCGTATCAGCGCACAGATGAAGCTCATTGCGCTAGCTCCGCCATTACCTTGTATGGTTGGCAACCAAAAATTATTCTCACTTACCCTCCATGCTAGTCCCCAATGGCGGTCCCACTCAACACACTGTGCTGCACAATGATGAAACTGATCGTGACAGCACGGTCACTCCCACCAGAGCTGGAGGACATGACACTGCCACCTCCAGCGCTTACAGAATAAGCAGGCATTAGACTGCAATCTCTGTTACTGCAATCACAGTGCTGCATTTTTGCCAGGGCATACCTTTACACCATTGGTCAGGGCGTATAGGTACACCTTTGGTTGTGAAGGGGTTAAAAGAATAGAAGAATCCAGGCTATTTATAAACAGAGAGATAGTGAGGGAATACTTAGCAAACATAAATGAATTCAGGTCTCCAGGCCCAGATGAGTAAAAGCCCTGTCACACGTGTCAATGTCGCTAGCGACATCACCGAAAAGTAACGCATCAGCGATGTCGCTAGCGATATCGCAAGTGCGTCGTGCTGTGTGACAGCGCAACGCAGCTGCGATTTATCGCTGGTCGCAGGTTGACAGGTTTACGAGGATGAACGTAAACCTGTCAATCTGCAACCAGCGATTAGGCAGTATTGCTGGGAATCACTCGCTGTGCTGATCCCAGCCCAGCGAGCAATGGCTCCGCCAGCATCGCTGAGGCGTCACTGGCAACAGCCTGCCGTGTGACACCAAGGCTGCGATGTTGGAAGCGAGCGCGCATCCGTGCATCGCTTCCGACATTGCAGCCTTGGTTGACACGTGTGACGGGGCCTTTACACCCCAAAGTACTGAAGGAGATAGCAGAGGAAATGTTTGAACCACTCTCCATAATCTTTGATGTAAATATTTAAGTCCCAAAAAAAGGTTGAGAAAAGTGTTATAGGAGTGATAGCTTTATTGGCTAACAAGAAAAATTATATTTGTAAGCTTTCAGAGCTCAAGGCTCACAAAAAAATCAATAATCTACAGTCAAGCTCTGAGGTACATTCGGATCTGTTCAAACAATGAAGACAGGGAGCTACAACTATTATCACTGAGGAAAACATTCCTAAATCAAGGATACCATCCACTGGTAATAGATGAACAGATCCACAGAGCTGCAAGGGTCCCAAGAAGCAGCCTCCTGGATTAGAAACAGAAGGAGGACAATAGCAGGGTGCCTCTTGTGATCACATACAATCCTCATATGAACATACATACTAAGGAAAATTGGTGCTGATCTTCACAGACCACAGACTTAAAGCCATATTCCCAGAACTGCCCCTACTCTCCTACAAACAGCCTCCCAACCTAAGGAATCTCCTTGTCAGAAGTTTCCTCCTCACATCACCATCACAGACGGGCACATTCCCCTGTAACAGCAAGAAATGCAAGACGTGTACCCACATATCACCAACACATACTGTCCCTATACCCAACACAAACCAGGACTATGAGATCATGGACTTTTTTCATGTTTATCCTCCAATGTGGTGTATATGATACAATGCACAAAGTGCACTACAGGAATGTATATTGGGGAAACAATGCAAAAGCTACAAACAAGGATGAATTTACATAGACGTACAATAAAAAATAAGCTGGACATGCCTGTAGGAATACACTTCTCTGAGCCTGAACAGTCCTGATATTGAAAGGTCACTTTAAAAATGACAGAGAACGTAAAATCTGGGAATTAAAATTCATAAGAATATTCCAATCCTTAACAAAAGGGCTTAATATGACACCTGGATTCATGACTCATTGCCTAGACACAATTAACACTTTCACAAGAAGGTCTTCTGATGTGTAAAAGACCATTGCAAGTCATACCGTATATACTCGTGTATAAGCCGAGTTTTTCAGCACAAAAAATGTGCTGAAAAGTCCCCCCTCGGCTTATACACGAGTATATACGGTAATAAAAAAAAAAAAAAAAATATACAGCCCCCCCGTGGTATACCGGGCCCCCCCTGTGGCCACCTGTAAAGGAAGCGATGATTATACTTATCGGGTCGCCGACGCCGACGCCGCCGCTCTGTCACCGTCCGTCACCGCGCTCCTCCTGGTCTTCATGCTTCCTTCACCGTCGCACAGGAAATGACGTCATTTTCTGTGCGCCGATGAAGGAAGAATGAAGACGGGAAGGAGCGCGGTGACGGACGGTGACAGAGCGGCGGCGTCGGCGTCGGCGACCCGATAAGTATAATCATCGCTTCCTTTACAGGTGGCCACAGGGGGGGCCCGGTATACCAGGCGGGAGGGCTGTATACAGCCGGGTACCGCTGTATACAGCGGGGGCTGCTGTATACAGCGGGGGCTGCTGTATACCCTCTGGGGCTGCTAAATACCCCTCTGGGGCTGCTGTATACCCCTCTGGGGCTGCTGTACACCCCTCTGGGGCTGCTATATACCCCTCTGGGGCTGGGGCTGCTATATACCCCTCTGGGGCTGGGGCTGCTGTATACAGCTCTGGGGCTGCTGTATACAGCGCTGGGGCTGCTGTATACCCCTCTGGGGCTGCTATATACCCCTCTGGGGCTGCTATATACCCCTCTGGGGCTGGGGCTGCTGTATACCCCTCTGGGGCTGCTATATACCCCTCTGGGGCTGCTATATACCCCTCTGGGGCTGCTGTATACCCCTCTGGGGCTGCTGTATACCCCTCTGGGGCTGGGGCTGCTGTATACCCCTCTGGGGCTGCTGTATACAGCTCTGGGGCTGCTGTATACCCCTCTGGGGCTGCTATATACCCCTCTGGGGCTGCTATATACCCCTCTGGGGCTGGGGCTGCTGTATACCCCTCTGGGGCTGCTATATACCCCTCTGGGGCTGCTGTATACCCCTCTGGGGCTGCTGTATACCCCTCTGGGGCTGCTGTATACCCCTCTGGGGCTGCTATATACCCCTCTGGGGCTACTGTATACCCCTCTGGGGCTGGGGCTGCTGTATACCCCTCTGGGGCTGCTGTATACAGCTCTGGGGCTGCTGTATACCCCTCTGGGGCTGCTATATACCCCTCTGGGGCTGCTGTATACCCCTCTGGGGCTGCTGTATACCCTCTGGGGATGCTATATACCCCTCTGGGGCTACTGTATACCCCTCAGGGGCTGCTGTATACAGCTCTGGGGCTGCTGTATACAGCTCTGGGGCTGCTGTATACCCCTCTGGGGCTGCTGTATACCCCTCTGGGGCTGCTGTATACCCCTCTGGGGCTGCTGTATACCCCTCTGGGGCTGCTATATACCCCTCTGGGGCTACTGTATACCCCTCTGGGGCTGCTGTATACAGCTCTGGGGCTGCTGTATACAGCTCTGGGGCTGCTGTATACCCCTCTGGGGCTGCTATATACCCCTCTGGGGCTGCTGTATACCCCTCTGGGGCTGCTGTATACAGCTCTGGGGCTGCTGTATACCCCTCTGGGGCTGCTGTATACAGCTCTGGGGCTGCTATATACCCCTCTGGGGCTGCTATATACCCCTCTGGGGCTGCTGTATACCCCTCTGGGGCTGCTGTATACAGCTCTGGGGCTGCTGTATACAGCTCTGGGGCTGCTGTATACAGCTCTGTGGCTGCTGTATACCCCTCTGGGGCTGCTGTATATACCACTGGGGAGGCTACTGTATACTACCACTGGGGAGGCTGCTGTATACTACCACTGGGGAGGCTGCTGTATACCACTGAGGGGGCCTGTATACCACACTGCTGGGGGCTGTATACCTGTGCTGGGGTCCACCCTCGGCTTATACACGAGTCAATAGGTTTTCCCAGGTTTTGGGGGCAAAAGTAGGGGGGTCGGCTTATACACGGGTCGGCTTATACACGAGTATATACGGTACATCATTAACAAAGACTTAATTTTAATTTCCTTAGCACACCTCCATTTCCTTATTCCTACTGTATTTTGTATTTAAATGTCTCAGTAAGGGCCACGTCACACACACAGATAATTGTGCAGATATTGTTGGCAGATCTCTGGTTGCAGTGAAATCATGGACACATTGTTCCATTTTGTGGCTGTATACAAATGGTACAATGTGTCCATGATTTCACTGCAGCCAGAGATCTGCGAACAATATCTGCACAAATATCTATGTGTGTGACGTGGCCCTAACTCATTTGTAATATTGTTTGATGAAGGAGCCTGCCCTTGAGCTTTGAAAGCTTACAAATATAATTTTTCTTGTTAGCCAATAAAGGTATCAATCCTATAATACTTTTCTCAAACTTTTTTTGGGACTTAAGTATTTACATCGATTTCTCTGGCTAACATGGTACCACAATATTATTTTGTATTGTACTTCATAATCTTTGAAAATTCTTGTAGAACAGGAAAAGTCCCGGAGGACTGGAGAAGAACAAATGTTGTCGCTATCTTTAAAAAGGGGAAGAAGATGGACCCAGGGAACTATAGACCTGTGAGCCTGACTTGTATACCAGGAAAAATCTTTGAACATAATATTATATATATGTAAATACCTGAATGAGGATGAAGTGATTAACCAGAGCCAACATGGGTTTGTAACTAATAAGTCATGTCAGATTAATTTAATTTCCTGCTATGACAGAATCACAAACTTGGTGGATCAGGGAAATGCAGTAGATATACTCTATCTTGACTTTCACAAAGCATTTGACAAAGTATCTCATACTATCCTTATTAAAAATAAATGATCAAGTACGTTGAAATGAACAAAGATCAGTGTCTGGTCAGCCGAAATCCAGCTCACACACTAGGAAGCACACTTTAGCAGGGCTGGTCAGAATCCCTTCAGTATGGATCGCCCAGGACCCTTCTCTCCTCTAACAGCTTTTCACAGTCTCTCTGCAGCAGGCTGTCTCATTTCTCACAGGCAAGATGTCCTCTGTAGCTTTCCAGCTACTTGCCATATGTTGCACCCAGCTACAGGTCTCTGCCTCAGCACAACAAAAAGTTGTCAATGCTCAAGTGTCACAAAGTTCTTCCAAGCACTGCTCTTGTTCCAAAGCAGTGATACAGCTCTTATCAGAGTCCAATCTCTCCTCTCTGCAACCTGTATCTCCTCATGCAGCAGATCCCACTCCACACGGTGCTCTTTTCCAACCGTTTGCTCGGGGCTGCAGATATGGAGTTTCCTAGCCAAGCCCCTGCTGGTTAGTTCAGGCACCCAAAACTCACTGGGTCCTAGTGCTCTCCTGATACTATTAAAATTCACACTCTTACAGATGTATTAAAAGAAGCATACAGTCTATATCATGTGAAGTCATTATTGCTATCTATTCCTCTTTAATCAGACCTCATCTGGAATACTGTGTCAAGTTCTGCGCAAGTTCAGAATGGTGACTGGTCTTTAAACCATGTCCTATAAGGAACAGTTACAGGATTTGGGAATGTTTAGCTTGTGAAAAAGAAGATTGAGGGGAGACTTAAAAGCTGTCTACAAATATCTCAAAGGCTGTCACACTGTAGAGGGATTAGCTTTATTTTCATTTGTCCAAGGAAAGTCTAGACACAATGGAATGAAACTGAATGGAAGGAGACACAGATTAGATATTATAAAAAACATTTTGAAAGTGAGGATGATCAATGAGTGGAACAGGCTGCTATAAAAGGTGGTGAGTTCCCCATCAATGGAAAGAGGCTGACCAGACACCTGCCTGTATTATTTAGTGAATCCTGTTTGAGCATTGGGTTGAACCAGATGACAAAGGAGATCCCTTTCAGCTCTACATTTTCATGATTCCATGATATGAAAATCACATTTGAAACTAGGTAAAAATGCGAGTTGACTCAATCTTTACATTTTGTGTCTGTTTGTGCCACACTAATCATAGAGAACAAAAAGAGGAAAACAGAACTGTCTGAGAACTTAAGAACCAAAATTAATGAAAAATATCAACAATGTCAAGATTACAGGTCTATTTCCAGAAATATTGACGTTCCTTTTTCCATGGAGCGCAACATAATCATGAAGTGTACAACCCATGACACTGTATGTAATCTGTGGATGACACAGGAAGGCTGCAACACATTATAATACAGATGCTGGCTAAGCAGCTCCAATCACATTCCAAAGAAATGCAATTTGTCCTGTCCTGCAGGCTCAGGGCGCATCAATGTCAGCACCAACCGTCAATCCACATTTGAATGAATTGAAAAACTATGGCAGACATAAAAAAGCTAGACTGCAGTTTGCCAAAATGTACTTAAGCCAAAAATCTTCTGTGAAAGTGACTTAACAGATGAGAAAAAGACAGAGCTTTTTGGTAAAACACATCATTCTACAGTTTACGAAAAATAGAATAAGGCGTACAAAAAAAATACCACAGTACCTGAAGGCAAATATGTTAGAAGATCAAAGATGTTTTTGGTTTGTTTTGCTGCCTCTGGCACTGGGAGCCTTCAGTGTGTGGAAGGCATCAAGAATTCTAAAGATTTCTGGGTTTACATCCTAGGTCATAGGTGTTCCAGTAGAACAATATCCCCAAACATACGTCAAGAAGCCCCCAGAAATTGATGGAAACAAAGCACTGGAGAGTTCTGAATTGGGAGCAATAAGTCTGGATCTAAATCCCATTGATCCCCTATGGAGAGATCTTAAAATTGATGTTAGGAGAAGACACCTTCAAATATGAGAGACCCGGCGCAGTTTGCAAAAAGAGGAGTCCAAAATTCCAGTTGAGAGGCGTAAGAAGCTCGTTGATTATTTATTCCAAAGGTTGTGCAAACACATATCAAGTTGGCAAAAGTAAGTGCACCCAATAATCTTTGCATTCAGGGTCTGCTTGATTATATTATTCTTTTATTGGATGAAGTAGCAAAAACCTGCAGACAGATTCCCTTTAAATGGGATTTGGGTTACTACCTGAAGGCAATCTTTTTCTATCATGAGGTCATGTTGGCATTATAAGGCTGTGTTTGCTTTAAATAGATTGAAACGGAGCGGATCTAGTTTTACGATACCTCAAATTATTGTAGACAACTGTTCAGGGCACATAAAGTAATTGGGGGTTTGTAGGAAAAATTTGCCGAACCAACCGATTTAGAATTTTAAAACATTCATTCATCTCTACTAATTCGCGATTAAATTTGAGAAGTCACATGAGAACTATAGTTGCCCCGGAGTTTCCCTCTCAACTGAAAATTGTAAATGGCCTCTATAAGGCCCCATTACCCCTTGTAAATTAAATAACTTGTCCTAAATGGGTTATCTTCATCTGGTGTTAAATTTGCCGAGTTAGACTTAGTGAAAGAGCAGTAGGCTGGAACCTATTGTACAAGGTATATTTAAGTAAATCATTACAGCTTTCTATTTTATCAGAGAAGGAAACGTGCATGAAAAGCTCTTCAGCCGGACTGTAGTCCAAATCATTTATGCACCTTGATTTCAGATGAAATAATAATAGCGGGATTCGCGGAAAGGATTGTATTGCTTTCTGGGGTAGCTTGTGCTAATTTAATTTCATATTCTCTCCTTCTTACATGTGTCAGTGAATGAAGTGCTCCAGTAGAATATTAATTCAATATCTATTCAGTATATTGAAAAACGGTGATGAATAGTCTTGACCTTTTCAAACTGACTGGCGAGGAAAGCAAAATGTTTTCACTACATTTTCCCTTGTAAATAATTTTCGCTTCCATCCCAGTTTCCTCCTGGCAGATGAAGTTATCTCCAATAAATCATGTCCGTGTTTCCCAACAAATGTTCTACTGAAATGCAAATAATGTGTCGCATTTGTAGTGTCACACTCCCATATTGGACAACTCTTCGTAAGGCGGTGACAACATGTGTGAATTAACATTTTGCAAGCGAAGACATTTCCCCTTATAGATTTGTTGTATGCCTAATTAAACACTTCCTCTTTCTTGGCAGTAATGGGGATGATACATTCATCTTGTGTTCTAATATCAATCTTTCAAAGTTGAAGAGCCATAGAATGTTTTATTTTTTTACTATCTTCATTGAATGTCCAGTATACGTCTCTTGGTTGCTGGTTGACTCACACCCACACAAATAGTGCAATATTAATGCAAAGAAAAGTGTTGCAATCTCACATTCCTGTATCTTGTATATATGGTACCTTTTTGAATATATTTTGACATAGGTTTGCCCAGCATGAAAAGTTATGAAGCTTTGTAATTTTTTCTTTTAGAATATTTTTCTTCACACCTGTAAAAAATTGCATATATATGGCTTACAAACTCCTAACTTTATCTGCCTTTAGTTGTATTAATATCAGAACATTTGGAGTTCAGATAATAGGAGTGAAAGCATCAACACTTGTCTTCTCCTTTAAGGGGTTTTAGTTATCATAAGATCCACCTGTAGCAGGTCATACATCCCTAGAGCTGTAGAGATAAAGATGCTGAGCTGACATATCACTGCCATTACTTGTTCTGCAGTTGATATGAATGCAACTAAAGGCATGAAAATAGACTGGATGAAAATTTGGAAGCCATTGATATACAGTAGTTTTTTTTTTAGGGAAAGGAAGACAAATATCTAAATAAAGTGGTTTTCAAAGTTTCAATCATGCATCAGGGTTTCAATCCATAACCCTATGCTTTGTGGTTGACTTATTTGTCCAGTGAGCCACAGCAGATGCAGCTTTCCTCTGCATGTTTATCTGTTGTCCTTGCTGTAGTGTTTTAGGTTAACAATAGAGATGGTCCATCTCCCCGCTCTCCCTCTTACTTCCTCATCCACGCTCTTGGTGAGTGACATGTGTGGCACCCCAGGGGTTAATGTGCCACAATAACACCACAAAGGGTTAACTCCCTACACAACCCACAACACTTCACTAGCGCCTCCAGGCCAGAAGGGGGAGCTAAAGCTGCTTCCCTATATTTTCTGGTGTGGAGAGGAAGTGGGGAAGAGGGGAGTGCTGGGAGGAGCTAATGTTGTTTACCTGAGAGTGGCAGTGACAGTCAGTTAGAGTTAGTTCAGTTCCTGGGAAGACTGAGGAAGAAAGACTGGTGGTGTAAAGGGACCGCCTTAGGCCTCTCCACAACTTGCTACCCACTTCTAGGCCTAGCCAGGGTCTGAGGGAAGGAGTAAGAGAAACAGGAGAACACATCTGGGAGACTGATTTACCTCATAACTCGCCCCGGAAGAGGGCACAGACCGGATACTGGATCCAAAACTGTGACTGACACACGCAGCACAGTAAACACCGGACTAGTGGAAGTTATATATCTACACTACCTCAGCGAAGCAACACGGCAGGGTCAGAAATACAGAGGAAAGACTCAAGTTGCCTAGCAAAGGGGGTACCTGTGAGGAGAGACAGGCCAGCAGCCTAGCTGAAGCGGCAGCAGGGCCACACACAGTGCAGGAGAGGGAAGCTGAGGACCCGGACAGGGTGGGAGCAACCCGGCCCTGGTACAGACTCTGTGGACAGTACTCTGCTAACAACATCATCTGCAGTAAAGATTTGGAAAACTTCAAAGCCATGAGTTTGTGTGATTCTTGTGCTCAAATCCTGTGTTCCCTCACAAGCAGCTATCATCTCTACTACTACCCCTATCCTGCAATATCCATAGCACCATCTATGGACTGTTACTATCTCTGCCCCGGGGACCCAAGCTCTACCTGCGCAGAGCCATTACATCCCCAGCTGCCAAACATCATCCAAGGAGGTTCTGCAGCAGCGGTGGTTACCCTGACCACAACCCGTGGGTGGCGTCATGACAAACTCCCCTGTAAATATTCCCCCATTTACTTGTGGAACCTGGGACATGGTCTGGATCAAGACCGCCGTGATATCCTCAGCAGTACACTGGTCCGAGTACCCCGTCCCTGTGGGCTCCACAACTTGGCGTCACGAACAGAATCTACCATGCCTGGTGGACCGGGTAGTGTGTGCCGTGATTTGTGACTGTTTTGAACCTGCCGCTATTGCAGAGCGCGCAGCAAACTGAATTTTAACTGCGCCACAAGGACTGTAATTTTTGAAATTCAGCAAATTACAGAGCGCACGACGCGTGGGAAGAAAAGGGGGCATGTCATTGTGGGTGGCACTCTGCAAAGCGCTCTGACGTCACCCGGAAGGGAAGAGAATCCCTGCTGCATCGCTGAACCTTTGTGAGATATCTATTTGGACGGAAGTGGAAGACAGGGGGGTCGACCTTAACTAAGGGGTCACTGGATGTCGAAACTGGAGGAACCAGCGGCAGCGGGCAGCGGCGGAGCAGCTGGCGAAAATCCAGCATCGGATAATAGGGGAGCACCAGGCGTACCCTGTGGTGCCGAGGCGCAAGGAGCAGCACCCATCATGCCATTCCTGATGCCTTATACTCCAGGAGCAATGTGGCTGCCCCAATACTCCAGTGAGCCTAACACTCTTAATGACTTTATTACAAAAATACAAGCTTACTATGTGATGTACCCCCTAACTGAAGCCCAGCGTGTCGGAATGATTATTGGACAATTAACTGGCAATGCATAGCGGGTGGTTGCATCCTGGCTAGACACAGATAAGGACACTGTAAAGCATCTTGTAGCTGGACTAAAAGTAGCATTTGAATCTAGTGCTGATACCTGGGCTAAAATAAGGTTCTTTGGATGCCAACAAAAGCTTAAGGAGAGTGCCAGAGACTATTCCTTAAACTTGCAGGAAGTGTCGGGGTCGTTGCGACAATACACTCCTTCACCAGTCACTCCAAATTAAACTAAGGGCATGGGGTACCCAAATAAGTTGAGTCAGACAAAGGTATCTGGTTCAAGCTTAAACATGCCCGTGCTTATACAGGTACAAACAACGGTCATCAGCAACTGAACTTTATTTCCGATTACACTACATTATATATTGTGAAAGGAAAGGCGTGCAATAACCAGAATCAGGCGGGGTTAAGCAAATATATCTAAATCTAATGTTAGTGATTAGTTCTTCATTCTTCTGTTTAAATTCATCCTTCCTCCTGTTGAGATGTCATCATCGGGCCTCTGGAATGTAGGAGATCTCATCTTTCCTCCCAGCACCTCCTGGCACTGGAATATAGGGAATCTCAAGTCTCTTCTCAGGGCCTCTTTGTACATCCTGGCACTAGAATCCAGCAAACAGCTTCCAGCAGTCTTCTTCAATGGTTGAATATATATACATATATAGATTAAGGAAAAACTTATGTTTCTTATATGAAATACAAAGATAGATATATGTTATATATATATATATGAATACAAAAAGGTATAAAATATATCTCCTCACCCTGACAGAAGCACTCAAAGCACTTAAATTAGCAGAACTTGCATTAAACACTGGAGCTGACAAAATGCTAATTGACCAGTTTATAGAAGGCCTCTTATCCCCTTCTCATAGAGGACAGCTGAGTATGATGATTATCCAGAATCCTGAAATGACATTTGCTGAGTTAAAAGATAGAGCCATCCGTCTGCAGCAGGTGGAGGCACCCCGGCATCTAAACTTCATCCAAGGGCCTACAGCAGCACCCCAGCAGCCAGGAGTATCAGCGACATCGGCCATGTCAGAGACTGCTGCTGAACACAGAGAGCCTATCTGTAATGAGGCCCTCAACCAAAAGCTAGATGCCCTGACAGATACTGTTATTTTCATGGCAAAAGTCATCAAGGAGCTGCGAGGATACAAGCCTGCACCCAAGATCGAGTTTGCGACCTGCAAGGAGAATGTCCCGTGGGTGAGGCCCAGGAGGTACCAAGCGACGAGAGGACAACCCAGCGACCGCTATCAGCCAGATGAACAGCCCATTTGCCGCTGTTGCAAGGAACCAGGTCACTATGCCCGGGAATGTGCTTTAAACGAGGATCCCCTGGGAAGGCGGGCCGCTTCTCAGCAGTAAACTCTCAAGGTCCTTCAGCCTGGTATGACAGATTCATGGGAGGACGTCCGGTCATCCCTATCATGTTCCTTTAATGCCATGTTGGATACCGGGTCACAGACAAAATCGATTCCACATGTTCTATACAAAAGGTATGGGCTGATTCAGACATTAATAGTGGTCCATCTGACATTGTAGTGAACTTATGGGCTAGTAATGGCCAACTAATACCGCAAGTTGCGTTCAGAGAAATGACCATTCAGATTGGGAAGGTAGAATTGCAGAACCAGGGTATTATAATTGTAGATGTTGACCGGCGAGATCGTGAACCAGTAATGTTACTAGGAATGAATGTCATTGAAAATTGTTTTTCCGAGGTAATTACTGTCTTACAGAAAATCTCCGAGATTGCCAGAACTGGACAGCAAAAGCTTCTGCGCAAATAAATAAAAGCCCTGATGTTGAAACAACAGGTAGACATATCCGGGGGTGAAATCGGCAGTGTACGAGTAAGTGATGCAATACACATTGTGATACCTCCCAAAACTGAAATGTTGGTCTGGTGTAGAGCTGCAATAGGCATTAAAAGGCAAGACTATCAAGCCCTGGTAGAACCCGTGTACTCAGACAGTAGGCCCACTATACTCACACCTAGAGGAGTAGTTCAGGTACACCGGGGAACAGTGTCATTACGCCTTCTAAATTGCGGGGAGGATGAGGTCACATTACCAAAGTATGCTACCAGTGTTTTTATTTTTAATAAAATTATTTGTCTCTGCGTTGTGTCTTTTTTAACAACTTAGGGCTTAATCCTAACTGGTAATACAAACTAGTAGTAACCCCTTAATACCCAGCATGTCACTGCCACCAGGGCCACTGGAGGAGCCTTGTAAAGTGCCTGGAAATGATGCTATGATGAATGCACCATTTTCAGGAGCAGCTGCCCGCTGCAACCCTATAGCGTGGGGTGCCCAATAATGAGAGCTCCTGCCATGCTGAGAATACCAGCTCTCAGCGGCTTAGTTTTTCCTTGGCTGGCAATTAAAAATAGGGCAAAGGACAATAATTTTTTTTACCTGCCAAGGTAAAATTAGGCAGATGAGGATGACAGCTCGCAGCCATCTTCTTTATCTGTGTTGGACTAAAAAATACAGTGAAGCCCCGTACATTTTTTTTTTATTATTTATTTAACACACTTTGATGGCAGGTGTGTTGCCATACACTACATGAGTGTCTGTGATTGGCTGCTGCAATCAGATTGCAATTCCTCAATCTGGACGGTGAGTGTGCATGGTTGCCATACACTTTAGTGTATGGCAACCAACTGCCATCACAGTGTATTAAATAAAAAAATAATTAAAAAAACGCATGGGGCTTCACAGTATTTTTAAGTCTAGCCCAGTGAAAGCAGACAGCTGTGAGCTGCCACCCTCAGCTACCTAATTTTACCTTGGCTGGCAAAAAAAAATGTGTGAGTTTTTCCATATTTTTAATTGACAGCCAAGGTAAAACTAGGCAGCTGAGGGCTGGTATTCTCAGCGTGGTAGAGGCTCTCACATGCTGCGGAATAGCAGCCTACAGCCACCCCTAAAAATGGTGCATTCATCGTAGGCATTTTACCAGGGTCTTCTGCAGCCCTGGTGGCGGTTTCATACTGGGTATTAATTAAGCCCTGAGATTTTTAATGTCAGGCCAAGTTAGACCCGGCCATTGAGAATCTCAAATAAATGGTTACAAAAGACACAGCACAGAAAAAAACTATTTTATTCAAAATAAAAACACAGAGACGCTTAGTGACTCCATCTTTATTACCACCTCCCCATCCTCTTACCCCTCCTCAATACTCTGTGGCATCTTTTTTTATTGGAGGCTATGGTGAAGAATACAGCATTCTGTCACCACAGCCTCCAGTCACTGAATGAATGAGCTGCGAGATTCGTCCATAAGTTGTGACTCGATGAGGTCACCTGAGGTCACTGTTCAGGTAACCATGATACCGGCCATGATTAGCAGCCACCATGGTTACCTGAACGGTGACTTCAGGTGACCTCAGTGAGTCACTGCACACCTGGAGCAGAGCTGTCAATGATTGACGTGTGCAGCAGCTGATCTGCTCAATATAGTAATCAAGTCAGGTGACCAGAACAGCTGACACTCTCTGGTCAGGTGACGTGATTGATAGGGGGATCAGATCAATTGATCACGCACGTCACTCGCCACCAGTGCAGATGTGGAAATGAGAGGAGCATGACAAAGTTTTCCTGTGCGCCCTGCAAAAGCGTAGTTCCTGGTTTTTCCTGTGTGGCTGCATCCATGGTAAAAATCAGGTTACCATGGAGCAGCTTTCGCAAGCAGCTATGGTATGGGGTCACCTTTGGGCATTTTCTGTCACTTAGGCCTCTCAGTCAATTCAAATGTGATGTGGTCCCTAAAACAAACTGTTTTGTCAATTTTGTTGCAAGAAAAAAAACGGATGATAAACTTACAACTCTTCCAACTTCTTCACAAAAAATTATTTAAAAAAAAAGATGCATCTGTAAAGTAGATATGTGGGAAATGTTGCTTGTTTTGTGTGACATAACTGGTTTAAGGATCTAAAAATTAGGAGTTAGAAAATTGTGAAGTTTTCAACATTTTTGCTGACTTTCTATGCGTCAAAAATATTGTCCTAAAGTTACCACTGACATGAAGAACAATATGTCTTGAAAAAAACAGTCTGAGAATCACTGGAATCCATTGAAATGTTCCAGAGTTAGGCTAGTGTCACACTCGTGTCATGCATCTGCTAAACGGATGTGTTTTTTATATGTGCAAATATCTAAAAATGCATGCGTTAACGCACCCCTAGACTCCAATGCAAAAAACGCAATGCGTTTGACACTATGCGTTTTTGCTAGTTCCGCTAAAAACATGGTCTGCAATTTTTTTTGGTGCTTTTTCAAAAACCCATGTTTGTTAACATGGGAGTCTATGGGCAACGGCTGCGTTAACGCATGGTACATATATGTACATACATGTACCTAGCGTTAACGCTAGCATTAAAAGAGGCAACAACTACCGTATGTACAATGCCATGAAAATGGCAAGTGAATAAAACGCAACTGTTAACGCATCCTGCAAACGGATGCAGCCTCCCAAGTGTTACCCTAGCCTTATTAATTCATGAAGTGACACTGGTCAAAATTCCAAATATTGGTCTGGTCATTAAGGTGTAAACAGGCTTTTGGGGCTAAGAGGTTAAGCATGTCTTACAAATCTATCTTTTACATAGGCATATCACATTTCCTAGACATAACTCCTGACTTTTTTAATCATTATTTAGAGATATAATAGAACTTCATAACTTTTTCAACAGTAAACCCCTCACTCCTTAAACAAGAGGTCTGCAACCTTTTAGACCTTGAGAGCCACATTCAGCTCTGAAAGAGGGTCGTGAGCCACCTCCACCTCCTGCCCTCCTCCACAATAATAACACCCAGAGCCACCATTACTGGTATAATGACAGCCAGAAATCACTTGGAAACAGTATACCAAGATGGAGGGGTTCCTATTGTACCACTCATTTAGATCGGCTCTTCTATGTCGGGCTACTGAGAAAAGTCACCAAATGGGGACCTGCTGTTTACTTGCCCTGGTGTTTACGCACCAAGCTAGATAACAGTCACACATCACTAGCCCATCAGCTACATGTGGCTCCCGAGATACAGGTTGGCGACCCTTTCCTTTAACCCTAATGTATTTCTTGTATGTGCGTGCATATATTGATGTTTCATTTAGTATAATGTGTTGATTAGTTCTTAATATAGTGTTTGATTTTCTCTGCACATTGATCCTCTGAAACGTAAAGTGCTTTTTGGTACTGATGCAAAGATTAGAATACATAAAAAATGATATACTTGTTCATGGACAACCCATCGCTCCTCCATTACACTACCATGTTTCCCAGGGGCTGGCTGGTGGAACTAATCCCGGGTGTATGACCCTGGCAGCCCTTTGTTGCCTGGTGAGGAGGGGGGGGGGGGACTTCTGTCAAGTCCAGCCGAGTGAGTAGCGGGCGGGGATTTGGTGGGGGGGTGCTGTCAGGTCCAGCCAAGTGAGAAGTGGGGGTGGGTGCTATCAGGTACGGCTGGGTGGGAACGGGGGGGGGGGGGGGTAGACTTTCTCACACTGACCGCGCTCTGCTCCCACTTGTGTCTTTACATCAGCTGCGGCCGGCCGGCAAAACCACCAGCCTGGGGGGCACTTGTCCCCCTGCCACCTGTGCCAGTCTGCCCCTGTTGGTTCCCCGCTGTTCTACTTTCTTCCTGTTCCTATAGGGAGAGTGATTGACCCCTGCAGCCAATCATTAGCCACAGCACTGACGCATTGGTTGGTTGAAGTTATGGATTTTGCCCAATGGCCATAGAAGCAGAAACAATAACAAGAAGAGCTCATTTTAATCTTTGTTTTGAGACCCCTCTCTTCAATGCAACCCACTGAAGAAACACACGTTTTACATCGAACATAGTTTGCTATCACTTTTCTATTTCCCTTTGACTTAATGAAGCATAAAACTATAAGAATATCCAAGTGTTTTCTATTTTTAACCATCACTTTCGATCTTTCAGAAGAAAAACAAGCTCTCTGGTCTGTTGCTTATTTTCCCTTAATTAAAAAATGGATGGTTGATTTTTCATTATTTATCTTTCTCAGCAAACTCTAAATGTCTATTTCTACTTATGCTACAAAACAGGAAAGAGAAACAGTCAATTATGTGGAGCACATGGAAGAAAATACAAAAGTAAAGAGATGCCACTTAATCCTCAAGCAGAGCTGGAAAAGGAGAAACTGATCAAAAGCCGAGAAAGCACAACAATGCAATGTAATCCTTTGTCATGGCAGTCCTGCTCGTCTCTCGTCTTTATACAATAAGGTTTAATGGTTACTCAGGTTTCTTCTCTGTAATTGTCTAAAATACTGTTTTCCCAGAATCACTTGGTAAATCGTGGTCTGGCCTGCAACAAGAACCTTTCGTTTGCTTATTCAATTCGAAGAGAAAAACATTTGAGCACCTTTTGAATTCCATCTCTATAATCTAAAAGTTAAATGTTGTTTTCCAGTTAGTAACTGTAAATTAGAATTACAGTGACTTTATATAGCATTTATTTATCTTTAACTGCAATTAAATATGTATTTGTTACGTATATTACACATTATGCCCCCTATAAGGTTATAAAAGACATTTGGAGGTAATTTTAATCTTTACATATCTGTATTTTAACTTTATTTCCCCTGTAACTGTGTCTGGTAGATTGGCCCCAGTTACAGGGGAAATGCAGTCTTCTGATTGTAGAGCATAGCCGTCTTGGTCTGCAAGGACTCAGAAGCTAGTGTTCTCTCTCTGTACACAGCAATAACATGGCCTTTTTGCTGTGCTGAGTGGATGGGCTCTTCTTGTGTTGCTTTTACTCAACCAACGAAGAGTGCAGCAGCATTGAGGCATTAACCGTCTGTGTTTTCTTTTTGCTTATTGCTAAAAGCAAAGAGCATTCTGGACGGTGAGGACACCAACAAAATTCCTCTATTAAAATATTTTGTTACAATTCATATTATAATACAGTTGTTCTAAAAAATTTACATATCTTGGCAGATATTTTGCTTTCATGGCCTTTTTTTCAGATAATATGAATGATAACACAATCTACCAGATTTTTTGGATTTTAAGATGCGTCATAACACCCGAATATTTAAAAAAAAAAAAAATCCTTACCGAGGGGGAAGTGGTAGCGGGGTGTATAATGGAGCGAGCAGTTTCCATGATCCACAGAGGTTTGTGGCATAGCCAGGAGCCGCAGGGGGGATGTTGAGGTTGCGTTGGGTGGGCACCGCCATTATTATTTCTCACTATGCATTGCAGTCGTCAAGCTTCAATGCATGCTTGTATCCAGATTTCAAGAAAATGGCCGCGGAAACATCGCATGTCCAGTCATATTCTGTAAGTCTGGACAAAAGCATGCATTGCAGCTCGACGACCACAGTGCATGGTGGGAAATAATAATGGCGGCACCCACTGAACACTCTCACGACCCCTACACAGCTCCTGGCTTTGCCCCAAACCTTTGTGGATGGTGAAAACCACATCATGCACCCCTTGGTAAGCCATGAGGGGCTATGTATATGGATGGGGGATGTATGTCCCAAAATGGGGGACATATATGTCAGGAGGGGGCCATGGATACCAGGATGGGGCCATGGATTCCAGGATGGGGCCATAGAGGACTAACAGGAGGGGTGGGGCCATTTTAATCCATGAAGGGAGTGGGGCTAGTGGATTGGAAGAGCCTTATTCCTCCACGAAGGGGTCGGTGCTATCTGTAGACATACATACATACAAACATACATACAGACATACAATCAGCTTTATATATTAGATATATACCCTTAGTCCCTTAGTGGCTTTCAAATGAATAGCAGGGCAATGTGTACAGCTAAGAATGAATATATGGCATAGACATATATCAAATACTGCTTTAGATTATAAAGAAAATGAGAGACTTAGCTTAAGCACTAGCCACTGCTAAAGAGCCCAATATCCCGAAAATCCAATAGTCCAATAAAATGAATGCAGCTCCAAACATGAAGAGTTTTTTTCTCCTTTTTTATTGCATTCTAAGTGCAAAGAGAGACAAGTATCCATGGTCAGCGTGACTCCAGTCAACAGGTTTCGGATTGTTGCTGGGAACAGTCATGAATAAGGATGTCTGTGAACATCCGAAACGTGTTGACTGGGGTCATGCTGACCATGAACACTGGTCTCTGTTTGCACTTGAAATTAAATAAATAAGGAGATCAAAAACTCTTCATGTTTGGAGCTGGATTCATTTTATTGGCCTATTGTTTCTTTCTCGATTTTGCAATGTCAATGGATGACAGCTTCCCTATAGTGAGAGAAGGTTGAGGCAATGAGAGACCGGTAGTATGGGTATTTTAGTTATCTTTGTGTAGCTAAATTTAAATGAAAAATGAGATTGCTCTATATAAATGAAACTGACTCAATATTAAAGTAGAAAAACCACAGATAATTCACTTTCCCTAGGGCATGACTGCAGACGAACAGCAAACCTAGAATATAATACCGGATGATATATCCTTCATACAATACTGTACGTCTACGTTCACTTGTATGACTCTGTTAGGACAAGTAGTTCCCCTTACTTTTCAGATTAAATCCGGTAAAAGCCTCAATGTCTGTACAACATCTAAATTGCCATGGTACATTAATATATTTAGTTCCTTCAAAATGTTCAAGTTAATCTTGAGCTCTACTAAATCTTATCATCCTTGAACATGTCAGAACGAAACAGAGCTGCGCTCTGAATTGAAGAAAATTTCCCTTAAAATATGTCCTCATTTTTATCCCGGTGTCTTACCGAGTCTTAAAAATCAGCACAGTGTAGTGTTACGTAAAGCTGTTAGTGTCCTGCTTATCAAATACCAAGGTATAATTAGTCCACAGGGAACCATAAATGACTACCTGAAATGAAAGCTACAGCACAGATCCATTAGGGTCATTTAAGACTGACATAATGTAAGAGATTTGTACAATGTTTCTTTAGACTATGCCCTTCCTTGGGTAGAATAACTTTTATAAGGCCACCAAGAATAGAGCGAGGCAATATAATAGTGTAAGACGTTTAGTAAAATGTCTTGTGATATTATCATTACCTTCTGCTTAACATGAGCAGCCTACAATTAGTGTTGAAAACACAAAAGAAATAGAGAGGACAGAAACTCCCTGGTGCAAAGCAAATGATAAATATTATATCGGTTCATCTAGATAGAACTCATTTACGGGATGTTGGCAGAGCAAACTGTGACAGAGAAAAAGGCCGAAGTCAAAGATGAAACATTTGTAATGATAACGTGTTTGTATCTGTCCATTAAACATACAATGAAAAGACTTTAAAAACTTTTCTCCCTGTGTAGAATCCAACTTTGCCATGAATGCCCGGTGGGGCAAGAAGAGGAAGGTTGGCGCTTGGGTGATCCATTCTTTTTGTTCTAAATATTTTCTTTGTTTGGCACCCCTTTGCTTGATATTCTGAATAAGTCATGATGAAGGTATTATTTCTACTCTCATTTTTTATTATGTGGGTTTGTTTGAGAGTTATATAGCGATAATATTTTGCCACTATATTGTAGGATTATTAGACCTATGTGAGCTAGTTTTATTTGAGCAATCTATTATAATATTTGTAATAGTAAAAAAAAGGAGGGTCACTCACTGATATTGCTCTTTGTCACCGAACCCGTTGAAGTGCAATAGCGTGAAACGGTTAACCGTTGTCCGATCCTGCACTCCTTCCCTCCTTGCACCCTGTAACTTCGACATGCAATAAAACTTCAAAGAGCAATAGCGGTGAGTGCTGCTCCTTCTTTTTACTGTTGCGATTGGATCTTGTGCTTTGAGTAGGGATGAGCGAGTATACTCGCTACTATTCGGTATTCGCCGAATAGTAGCGGTATTTGGGCTACTTGCTACTCTCCGAGTACTTATGTGTACTCGGCAGTAGCAAGTAGTCCTAATACTAATACTAATACTATTATTAATACTACTACTTATCTATAGATACACTGCGAAAGTAGCCTAAAAGTAATTCAAATTTGTTAAAAAACAATAAACTTACATAATTACCTTCCAACGCCTGCACCGGAATTGGAAAATCTCGCTGGACAAGGACCGTTCACTACCAGCCAATCAGATGGCAGCTAGCGATCTGGCCAATCAGATGGCGCCACGTCACAACCATGTGATCGCTAGCGCCAACCTGATTGGCCAATTTGCAAGGTCCTAGATGTACTATCAGGACCTTGCGAACTGGCCAATCAGGTGGCCGCTAGCGATGATGTAGTTGAGACGTGGTGCCATCTGATTGGTCAAATCGCTACCGGTCATCCTTGTCCAGCGATCGGAGGTGAGGTTTTCTGGTCCTGGTGCAGGCGTCGGACAGGTGAGTATGTAAGTTTATTGTTTTTTAACAACTTTTACTCACTTTTAGGCTACTTTCGCAGTGTATCTATAGATACACTGCGAAAGTATTCGTACTCAAAAGTATTCGTACTCGCTATACTCGCAACAAGTAGCGAGTACCGCTACCTACTCGTTGCGAGTGTAGCGAGCATGAATATTAAGGTACTCGCTCATCCCTAGCTTTGAGCTGATCAACAACGGATGACTGCCGCAGTTAACAGCAGTGGGAGGTGTATAAGCCCTATTTACACCGATTGATTAGTGCCTGGATTCCTTTCTTTTTCCATATTATAATATTTGGGCACTCTCATTGGCACTCATTGAACAGACCCAACTCTTTAAAGTGGAAATGTCATTTCATTGAAAAAACAACAACACTGCAGTGGATGTTAATGAAGGGTCACATAGCAGCTAAGATAATGCTTTTTTGAGCCATATGACTTTTTTTCTCCCATTTTTCTGTGCTCTTTGAAAAACTGCATTTAATGGCTGTGTGGGCATGGCCAGCTACTGATAGGGAGCAGTGCAATGTGTATGTCTATTTCCACAGTTTCTGAATGCAGTCTGATAGTGAAAGTTCAATGTGATAGCAGGAAGTGGCAGAGATCTTGACTGAACTACGTGGAGCCAGATGACAGATCAGAGAAGCTTGTGCAAAGGAAAGAGAAGTTTACACTGCTCCTGACATTCTGACATTGTTTAGCACTGTGCTGTAGCCTGAGGTAATCTGATACATTGTTTCCTCACCACAAAAAAGACAGTATAAAAAAGTCTAAAAAATACTCTGCTATATAGATAAAAGTAAAAGGCAAGTGCAAAACAGTGTCAATAACAGGGTACTTAGTTGATATGTTTTTTTGCGAAAAATGTACGGAAGCCATTCTACCAATGCCAAGGTGACCCTTATCTGCACAGTCCCTAAAGCTATCGCATTTAAAACCTGATCTCATGTGAACATACCTCAAAGATGCAGGATGCAGCAGAGCCAGAGTCCAATATGGGCACAGGGCAGAAACAGCAATTTTGTGTGTAGCTCAGTAAGGAAGGGGTGGGGCACTTCCCCACTTGGATAACAAGAGATTAAATGGATACTAACAGCTGAGTCAGAGCACAATGTGAACAGGTCTGTACAACCGTGTTCACAGCACCAAGGATCTATATCACAAAAAAGAGACAGTATAAAAATGTCTAACAATACTCTGCCATATAGGTAAAAGTGGAAAGCAAGTGCAAAACAGTGTCAATAGCAGGGTACTTATTTAATAAGTTTTTTGCAAAAAATGTACGGAAGCCATTCTACCAACTCCAAGATGGGAAGTGCCCCACCCCTTCCTTACTGAGCCAGACACAAAAGTGCTGTTTCTGCCCTGTGCCCTCCTCTGCTGCTTTCATGAGCCAGCTGGAACATCAAATCCAGCCCGGTCCATTGTGAGGGCTAATCACGGTGTGCGACCTGGCTCCGATAATTGCCCAGTGCACATATTGAAGGCAAGCTGTACATGTCATAATACACATAATGAAAAAAATGGTTTCCTGTCCACTGGAGCCTTGATCTCTTCTTTCAGGCTTATATCTCAGTACACGACATAGGTGACACTATACAGTAATGTCTTTCACTGTCCGACATCCCATGCATTGTGGTGGCAGCACAATATACATGTACCATGCGTTAACGCATGCGTTGCCCATAGACTCCCATGTTGAAAAAACGCATGCGTTTTTGCAAAAGCACCAAAAACGTTGCAGACCATATTTTTAGCGGAACTAGCTAAAACGCATAGCGTAAAATGCATTGCACTTTTGCAATGCGTTTTTTGCATTGGAGTCTATGGGTGTGTTTGCACATGTAAAAAACACATGCTTTTAGCGGATGCATAACGCAAATGTGACCCTAGCCTTACTAATTTGTGGTTCCATCACCATGTGCTGTTTGAGTAGTGTTCTTCCCACAAGGAAGGAGTGAGGGCGTTTAGTGGGATGCGCCTTAGTATATGTGGTCTTTCTAAAGAGAACCAGACCAGCGGACGAGAGCATCCACAGACCCGAGTGCCTCCACATATTGTACCTTCTAATATTTCAAATACATCGGAATGAGACAGGAAAGAAAATTCTTGGACACGACAGTAGTGGGAAAAGCAACCCTGTAACTGGGAGATGAGCTTTGGCTTAAATACAAGACGGACTTGACGATGGACCCCTGCCAAAACCTGCACCCACCATATGATACTTTGCTCCTCTGGAGAGCCAATTAGTCACGGGCTTTAATTTAATCTGTAATGTATTTGGAAACTGAAGGCAAAATGTAACACTAAAAAGCTATAACTATAGATCATAAAAGTAAGTAGAAATGGGCATATACCGGTAGTTAAGCCAGTCTCCTGTGTACTTCTTTAACATGGCCACTAATGGTTGGATTGGGGAAATGTATTAATGGGCACACTTCTATTTTGGCTACATTAGTGGAGTACTTTCCTGGTAATGAAACATGTAACCTTTGATATTCAGAAGACCAGATGTTAATTGATTATGAAATACACTCAGCAGCTTGTCTACCACTTGAATGTAACTTGGCACGACGAAGACAGTTCTGCTTTGCTTGCTGTAAGCAATTAGGGCTCGAGATGCTCGGAGTTGTTGCTAGGTTGCATATTTAGTCATTATGCTGTTATTTTACTTTCTAATCCTGATTATGATTATAGGAAACATTTGTCATTATCACAAACGCAGAATCATTTTGCAGAGATTTTAATAGGTTCTGGCTTTTGGCATCATTTCTATGGAGTTAACAGAATACATTTTTCTTTTTTGAAGGTGAAACGGAAAGAGAAAAGTACAATAAAGATGCATTATCTTTACTTTCGCCATGGACGTTTGTATGTTTCCAAGATGCACTGGTATCGTTTGTTAAAAGAACGAAGATGTATGAAAATTACATAAGATAGAGAACAAGAAAAGAAGAAAATATGGGTTTCTGGAAAAATACTAAAGTAATTAAATGAATATTACTCAACCAATTAGAATTCATTATATTGGCTCTGGTGATGAGCGGATCGGGCTACTTTCGACTTTGCCTGTTTACTTTAATAATCTCAGGATATTTGATTATTAGTGAATTTAATATCCTTTATTATGCTCTAAGGTCTCTCCATACCCCAGAATATAAGAAATAAAAAATGAAAAAATCCTTATATCTGTTTCACCGCTCACCTCTCAAGGCCACCTTACCTTCACTCATCCGGTATTCATCACATTTTCTTAAAGCTATATTCACAATTGATATTTTTGACTAATTTTTGGTGCTGCGTTTCTTTTTTTAAAAACTGCACCAAAAATGGTCACTGTGTCTGCCAGTAGAGTGAATGGGGTTTTAATTTTGCTAGGCAAACTTCAGCGTTTTTGACTGTTGCCTTAGTGTTGCAGAAAGCACATCCAGAAAATAATAATCATGTCACTTATTGCTCCATTTTCCTGCTGACCACAAACTCTCCAATTACTTACCCCCTACCCGGTGCACTTCCGGGCATCAGCAGGACTTGTGAGTACGGTACTAACAGGACCTGCCCATGTGACTCAGCCTGGAGTCACATGGGCAAGTCCTGTGAGTACTCATACTACTCGCAGTTCTTGCCAGAGCCTGAAAGAAGCACATTGCCATGAGATCACTGGGGAGAGTAGGAAAGTGTGTGTGTGTCCTTGTGTCCGTCTGTCTGTGCCCTTCGAGAACAGAGCAGAGAAGCAACACAATCGGGTGATACATTTATGATGCAAGAGGATCCATTTTTGGAGCAGAAACTGCATCAAAACAGATCAACAAAAATGGAGCAAAAATGCTCTGTGTGAATGAGGTCTAAGACCACCAATCCTGCTGAAATTCTCGGAGCTCCTCACGTTAGACCAGAACTTCAAGCTCCGATTAGGACCGTGAAGAATTGATGGAAGCCCGTGTGATGTTATATCATCATGATACAATGATCTGTGCTGTGATCTTGCACTTGCATATGCAGAATTATCTTAAATCTCATCAGTATTAGAAGCCCTGACCTAGCATGAGAAACTCAATGCTTGTGGGTGTGATAAGTAGATGCGCCATCAATTGGACAGGCGGCAATGTTGCACGGAGGGGTCGGAAAAATTATTTATTTTTTTTTTTAAACCAGTTCAGAAAAAAAGGCGGCCATCAGCAGCCGCTTTTCTGAATATGCAATGAGGCGAGTTATAAAACAATCAGAATTTTAGTGAAAATTAATTATTGTAATGTTTTCACCTTCGCTCATGTCTAAATGGCATCCAAAAACATTAAAAAGTAGATGGCTTGAGAAGGACCGTTCATGACTAAAGGACTCTTTGGTGTCATGCACCACTCCTTTTAGGGCCTGTATAATAAATTAAACACTATGGCTAAAGATATATATATATCTTGAATCTTATCTCAATTCAGCAAATTTTCGATCTCTACTCCGTATTTTAATTTTCACTAAAGTGGTTGCCCTACAGATAAATGACTGCTTATATAACTACTAGATGTGGGCCCAATGGTATTGCATTGGGAGGGCGGTGACATTAAGATTCGTGGGCAGGCTCTGTGAGGCCAGGGGCTGCAGCCATCTCTACCCTGTCACTCTCTCCCCCGTACTCCCTCCCAATGTACATAAATAAAATAAATAAATGTATTTTTACTTAAAAACTTGTTTCTGTGATTTTTTTTAATTAACAAAGTGTTCAATTTTGTGGTTTCATGGTTTCACTGTGTTATCTATTGCTAGCACAAGTAAAACAAGAAGCTACTGGCTGCCAACCCCTGCTGATTTGTGTTACGTTTGCTGACAATGAAAAATACATGGCAGCCCAATTTATTTTAGTTATTAAAATAAATAATTTAAAAACAAATTGGCTTGGGCTTTGCTGTATTTTTGTTTGCCAGCCAAGGTAACTCAAACAGCTGGGGGCTGAAATATTCAGTGTGGTGAGGCCCAAGCGTGGTGGGGACCCCCACACTGACAATTGCAGCCAGCAGCCTCCCCAGAATTGACACCTCCTTTACAGATGCCAAAACTTGCAGTTTCTCCGCTCTTCCAGCTGCTGTGTAGTGGTGACAGAATGGGTAATAAAGGGGTTGATGTCAGCCTTGTTTTGGCAGCAGAAGTCAAGCTCTGTTGCTTATGTTAGCCGTCAGTATGACAGCTGGCCATTAGCAATGCTTTCAGTAAAGAGAAAAAAACACACACACAGAAATCCTTTATGAATACAAAATAAAAACAGACACCTCGTTATCCACTTTATTAGCTCCCACTAAGTTTTCCTCTAACATAATCCTGTAATGACTGTATTCATGTGGTGAAGCGGTGGGATGGTGTGATGCATCACACCACCACCATCTTTGTATACCCAAGTGTCCAAAGATGGCAGGTGCACGAGTAAGTGTACTTGTACTCTCTCTGCCCCCCTGTGGGTTGTCTCTGTCCTCTGTGTGTGTTCTCTGTGTCCCCTTGTGCACTCTCTGTGTTCCCTGTGTGATGTCTCTGCTGCCCCTTTGCATTCTCTCTGCCCCCCGTGTGCTCTCTCTGCCTCCCTGTGAGCTGCCTCTGCTCCGCCTGTGTGTTTTATCTGCCACTACTGTTCACTCTCTTTGCCCCTTTGTGACCCCTCTGCCTCTTTGCGTGCTCTCTTTCGCCGCTGTGCATTCTATGTTGCATCCTATGCCCTCTTTGTGGCTCTCTATGCCCTCTCTGTACCCCCCTGTGCCATCTTTGTGGCTCACCTGTGTGCTTTCTGTGCCTCCCTGTGCCCCATCCCTGACTTCCTGTGGTCCCCTGTGTGCTCTCCGTGGCCCCCTGTGCCCTGTCTCTGGCCTAATTTTCCCTGTTGGTGCCCTGTTTCTGGTCCCCTGTGCCTCCCTTTGTGGTCTATGTGCGCTCTCTGTGGCCCCTCTGGTCTTTAGGCCCCCTTTCTGCCTCCCTTTGTCCCCTCTATGCAGTCTCTGTGCCCCTTTCTCTGTCTCCCTGTGGCCCCTGAGTGGGCTGTCTGTTCCCTCTCTCTGCTCCTCACTGTGCTGTGCTCTCTCTGTCACAGCTGCGTTGTGGACATGTGGTGATGTCAAAGATCATGTGATCAGTCACATGTACCTGGCTCTGCCCAGGCACGTGACCGATCACATGAACATGACATTGCCATAGTTCCTGTAAGATCATTTGGAGCTTATCGATGTCGGCGTTGGTGTGGGCGTTAGCATGGGAGGCAGATTGTTCATTCGGTGAGTTCCAGGCGTAGGTTGCGGGTTTGTGTCAGGTCCGGATGCTGGCACCACTGCTGGCGGTAGTGTGCGAGGAGCCACTACTGCTAGCAGGTGATGACAGACAGGATTTTAAGATTATGTAAATAGATTATATTAATATGTGACCTCTCACAAAGCCTAATTTTCCGTACCTACAGTGGGTGTGGAAAGTATTCAGACCCCTTTAAATTTTTCACTCTTTGTCTCATTGCAGCCATTTACTAAATTCAAAAAGTTCATTTTTTCTCATTTATGTACACTCTGCACCCCATCTTGACTGAAAAAAACAGAAATGTAGAAATTTTTGCAAATTTATTAAAAAAGAAAAACTGAAATATCACTTGGTCATAAGTATTCAGACTGTTTGCACAGACACTCATATTTAAAGGCCCGTTACATGGCACGACATTGAAATAATGTCGGTAACGATCTCGGGAGGAACGTGGTCGTTTTTGGCATCATTTCATCATCACTGGTGAGATGTCACACGTCTATATATCGTACATATCGTGAACAATTCATCAACGATGTTGTGAGGAGGTATCGTTCGCAAATCCCGCGAACGATCCCTGCTCATTGCTGTGAATGGGCGAAGTCGTCCATGACATAGTTATCTCGGTGTCACACAGAACGATGCCGCAGGTTGCTTGAGTTGATATCGTCAGGTTTTACAACATGTTGGTAAATCTGTCAACTCCAATCCAGCGATTTATCGTCGCAACTTGCCACAGCCACACGCAATGTGGTCACAACGACGTCGCTGGTAGGCTTCCAAACCTGTGACGCATCAGCAATGTCATTAACGATGTCATGCCATGTAACGGGGCCTTAAGTCACATGCTATCCATTTCCTTGTGATCCTTCTTGAGATAGTTTTACTCCTTCATTGGAGTCCAGCTGTGTTTAATTAAACTGATAGGACTTGATTTGGAAAGGCATACACTTGACTATATAGGACATCACAAATCACAGTGCATGTCAGACCAAATGAGAATCATGAGGGCAAAGGAATTGCCCAAGGAGCTCAGAGACAGAATTGTGGCAAGGCACAGATCTGGCCAATGTTACAAAAGAATTTCTGCAATACTTAAGGTTCCTAAGAGGACAACAGCCTTCATATTCATTAAATGAAGAAGTTTGCGACTACCAGAAGTATTTCTAGGCCTGGCTATCCAGCTAAACTGAGCAATAGTGGGAGAAGAGCCTTGCTGAGAGAGGTGAAGAAGAACCCCAAGATCACTGTTGCTGAGCTCCAGAGATATAGTAGGGAGATGAGAAAAAGTACCACAAAGTCAACTATCATTGTCGCCCTCCACCAGTCAAGCCTTTATGGCTGAGTGGCCCGATGGAAGCCTCTCCTCAGTACAAGACAAGTGAAAGCCCGCACAGAGCTTGCAAAAAAACACACGAAGGACTCCCAGACTATGCTAAATAAGATTCTCTGGCCTGATGAGATGAAGATACTGTGTTTCCCCGAAAGTAAGACCCTGTCTTACATTAATTTTACCTCCGAAAGTCGCACCCTGCCTTACTTTCGGGGGGAGAGGTCTTACATTAGCCAAAAAAAAATTACAATTTATTAACATGCTGAACAGTATGGTAGTCATCACCAAACAGTAGAATGAAACAAATGTATCAAGAATATCTTGTTGCTACGGTACCGTATCATCCCACATACGGTAATCCCACTGCAGCCTCCCATAACAGTGCCGTATCCCACTGCAGCCTCCCATAACAGTACTGCAGTGTACCGTACACACGGACACACACAGCCCCATACACACCCATACGGTACCCATATACACATACACCCATACCCATAGGTACACATACAGTACACACACACACACACACAGCCCCATACACACACACCTATGGTTATGGTTATACAGTACACACTTTTACTTTTTTTTTCTCTGGGTCACTTTCGTTTTCCTCTGCGGTGCAGCTGTGGGACGCTTCTGCTGCAGGGGATGCTGGGCCAATCAGCAGCGAGCTGGGACTGCAGTGATGTCAGGGCTGGGCGGCCAATCACAGCTCGAGCTGCTGGGCCAATCAGCACTCGAGCTGATGGGCCAATCAGCAGCGAGCCGGGACAGCAGTGACGTCGGGGCTGGGCGGGCAATCACAGCTCGAGCTGCTGGGCCAATCAGCACTCAAGCTGATTGGCCAATCAGCAGTGAGCCGGGGACAGCAGTGACGTCGGGGCTGGACACACCGGGGGACACACCGGGGGACAGTGGCGGCCCAAAGGTACGGTACTAAGGGAGGCATTATATTCCCCAGCGCCCCCTCCCTAGGCGGCCTTACATTCGGGGGTGCCTTACATTAGCAGACCCCCCCCATTCGCCCTACCCTGTCTTACTTTCGGGTAGGGGGGTCTTACTATCGGGGAAAGACGGTAGATATTTTTGGTGATAATTCTAAGCGGTATGTGTGGAGAAAACAAGGTACTGCTCATCACCTGCCCAATACAATACCAACAGTGAAACATGGTGGTCGCAGCATCATGCTATGTCAGTGTTTTTCAGCTGCAGGCACAGAACTACTAGTTGCAATTGAAGGATTCTTGAATGCGGCCAAATACAGCAATATCCTGGATGAAAACCTCTTCCAGAGTGCTCTGAAACATCCAATAAGACAATGACTCTAAGCACACAGCTAAAATGATAAAGGAGTGGCTTCAGAACAACTCTGTGACTATTCCTGACTGGCCCAGCCAGAGCCCTGACCTAAACCCAGTTGAGCATCTCTGGAGAGACCTGAAAATGGCTGTCCACAAACGTTCATCGTCCAACATGATGGAACTGGAGAGGATCTGCAAGAAAGAATGGTAGAGGATCCCCAAATCCAGGTGTGAACTTGTTGCATCATTCCCAAGAAGACTCATGGCTGTACTAGCTCAATAGGTGCAAATACTCGATACTGAGCAAAGGGTCTGGATACTTATGACTATGTGATATTTTAGTTTTTGTTTTTTAATACATTTGCAAAAATTTCTACATTTCTGTGTTTTTCAGTCAAGATGGGGTGCAGAGTGTACATTAATGAGAAAAAAATGAACTTTTTCTAATTTACAAAATGGCTGCAATGAAACAAAGAGTGAAAAATGTAAAGGGATCTGAATACTTTCCGTACCCACTGTATATATACTGCCGCTACATACATGTATTAGTGCCCCCCTGCAGATTTGATTACCTCTCAGACATCCATCAAACGAGTCCAGTGCTGGTGGTCGCACATGCTCAGTAGTTTACATCTTCTTGTATATAGACAGGGGAGCTATTTGTGCTTATGTGCAGGGCAGCAATGGAATTACCGTATATACTCGTGTATAAGCCGACCCGTGTATAAGCCGACCCCCCTACTTTTGCCCCCAAAACCTGGGAAAATCTATTGACTCGCGTATAAGCCGAGGGTGGACTCCAGCACAGGTATACTACCCCCAGCAGTGAGGTATACAGCAGCCTCCCCAGTGGTAGTATACAGCAGCCTCCCCAGTGGTAGTATACAGCAGCAGCCCCAGTGGTAGTATACAGCAGCCCCAGAGGTATATGCAGCCCCAGAGGTATATGCAGCCCCAGAGGTGTATACAGCAGCCCCAATATACAGCAGCCCCAGTGGTATTGCAGCCCCAGTGGTATTGCAGCCCCTATATACAGCAGCCCCAGTGGTATTGCAGCCCCTATATACAGCAGCCCCAGTGGTATTGCAGCCCCAGTGGTGTATACAGCAGCCCCTATATACAGCAGCCCCAGTGGTATTGCAGCCCCTATATACAGCAGCCCCAGTGGTATTGCAGCCCCAGTGGTATTGCAGCCCCTATATACAGCAGCCCCAGTGGTATTGCAGCCCCTATATACAGCAGCCCCAGTGGTATTGCAGCCCCAGTGGTGTATACAGCAGCCCCTATATACAGCAGCCCCAGTGGTATTGCAGCCCCTATATACAGCAGCCCCAGTGGTATTGCAGCCCCAGTGGTATTGCAGCCCCTATATACAGCAGCCCCAGTGGTATTGCAGCCCCAGTAATGCAGGGCCCCTATATACAGCAACCCCAGTGGTATTGCAGCCCCTATATACAGCAGCCCCAGTGGTATTGCAGCCCCAGTGGTATTGCAGCCCCTATATACAGCAGCCCCAGTGGTATTGCAGCCCCAGTGGTGTATACAGCAGCCCCTATATACAGCAGCCCCAGTGGTATTGCAGCCCCAGTAATGCAGGGCCCCTATATACAGCAACCCCAGTGGTATTGCAGCCCCTATATACAGCAGCCCCAGTGGTATTGCAGCCCCAGTGGTATTGCAGCCCCTATATACAGCAGCCCCAGTGGTATTGCAGCCCCAGTGGTGTATACAGCAGCCCCTATATACAGCAACCCCAGTGGTATTGCAGCCCCAGTAATGCAGGGCCCCTATATACAGCAGTCCCAGTGGTAGTATACAGGCAGCCTCAGTAATGCAGGGCCCCCCCCTCATGCTCCGGTCTCCTGTAAAGCAAGTAATACTTATCAGTGCCCGCTGCCGTCCGCGCCCGCCGCTGCCGACATCCCGATCCTCCGTCTTCATGCATCTTCTTCCTGTTTCCTGTGCGCGTCGCCGGTAATGACGTCACTGCCTGCGACGCGCACAGAGCAGGAAGAAGATGAATGAAGATGGAGGATCGCATGTCGGCAGGGTTGCGTCTAGTTCAGAGTTGATTTTTTGTGGTCCTCAAAAAAATCACCTCTGCTCTAGCTGCTTCAGCAGTGAGCCGGCTACATCAGAGTTGATTTTTGGAGGTCTCATTTCTTCAACTCTGATGTAGACGGTTCACTGCTGAAGTGACTAGATCAGAGTGGGTTTTTTGTGCTCCTCACTTTATGCACTCTGCTCTAGACACTTCAGCAGTGAGCCGGCTACATCAGAGTTGAATTGTTGAGGCCTCTCTGTAGTCACATGTGTTTGTTCTCCTCACTTTATCCACTCTGTTCTAGCTGATTCACCAGTGAGGTGACTAGATCACAGTGGATTTTTTGATGATCTCTCTGATCTTCTCCATTCTACACAGTTCAGTGTCTACAGTACAGGGGTTGGAATAAGATTAATGATTGTAATGATTTTATGTTTTTATTTATTAGATACTTATTCATACTGTTATATATATCATTTTTTTTAAAAGGGCAAATTTTTATTATCGCTTTTTACAATATAAATGATTACACCCAGTGCTGATTGTTCAGTTTAGAATTTAATGTTACTGTACTTCCACGAGTCCTGGCCGCAGGACGACATTAGAGGAGCTGGCGGAGCCTCCTGTCCGCAGGACGACACTAGAGGAGTGGGCGGAGCCTCCTGTCCGCAGGACGACACTAGAGGAGTGGGCGGAGCCTCACAAGAAAAACGTAACAGCGCAGCTGACCGTCTTCATAACTTACTATATCGGATCAGAGTGGAATATTTGAGGGCCTCATTTTAGCAACTACATTATGTACAGTTTGGTACCGAGGTGACTGAAATTGATTTTTTGGACCAGTGGGAGGAGCCTCAAGGCAAAAAACGTAACAAAACGCAGCCGAAAATCCTCCTAATATACACAATTGTATCAGAGTGGATTTTTTGAGGGCCTCATTTTATCCACTCTGTTCTAGCTGATTCAGCAGTGAGCCGTCTAGATCAGAGTGGATTTATTGAGGGCCTCATTTTAGCAACTGCATTATGTATAGTTTGTACTGAGGTGACTGGAATTGATTTTTTCGAAGCCTGGGGGGAGCCTCACGGGAAAAACGTAACAGAGCGCAGCCGAGAGTCCCCATAATATACAAAATTAGATCAGAGTGGATTTTTGGAGGACCTCATTTTAGCAACTAGTATATACTCGTGTATAAGCCGACCCGTGTATAAGCCGACCCCCCTACTTTTGCCCCAAAAATCTGGAAAAACCTATTGACTCGTGTATAAGCCGAGGGTGGACCCCAGCACAGTTATACAGCCCCCAGCAGTGTGGTATACAGGCCCCCCAGTGGTAGTATACAGCAGCCCCAGTGGTAGTATACAGATTCCCCAGCAGCCCCAGTGGTAGTATACAGATTCCCCAGCAGCCCCAGTGGTAGTATACAGGAGCCCCAGCAGCCCCAGTGGTAGTATACAGCAGCCCCAGTGGTAGTATACAGGAGCCCCAGCAGCCCCAGTGGTAGTATACAGGAGCCCCAGCAGCCCCAGTGGTAGTATACAGGAGCCCCAGCAGCCCCAGTGGTAGTATACAGGAGCCCCAGCAGCCCCAGTGGTAGTATACAGGAGCCCCAGCAGCCCCAGTGGTAGTATACAGGAGCCCCAGCAGCCCCAGTGGTAGTATACAGCAGCCCCAGTGGTAGTATACAGGTGCCCCAGCAGCCCCAGTGGTAGTATACAGGAGCCCCAGCAGCCCCAGTGGTAGTATACAGCAGCCCCAGTGGTATACAGCAGGCCCCCAGGGGTACATATAGCAGCCCCCAGGGGGTACCCAGCAGCCCCCTGGGGTACCAACAGCCCCCTGGGGTACCAACAGCCCCCTGGGGGTACCAACAGCCCCCAGGGGGTACCCAGCAGCCCCCTGGGGGTACCAACAGCCCCCAGGGGGTACCAACAGCCCCCAGGGGGGACCAACAGCCCCCAGGGGGGACCAACAGCCCCCAGGGGGTACCCAGCAGCCCCCTGGGGGTACCAGCAGCCCCCTGGGGGTACCAACAGCCCCCAGGGGGTACCAACAGCCCCCTGGGGGTACCAACAGCCCCCAGGGGGGACCAACAGCCCCCTGGGGGTACCAGCAGCCCCCTGGGGGTACCAGCAGCCTCCTGGGGGTACCAACAGCCCCCAGGGGGTACCAACAGCCCCAGGGGGGACCAACAGCCCCCAGGGGGTACCCAGCAGCCCCCTGGGGGTACCAGCAGCCCCCTGGGGGTACCAACAGCCCCCAGGGGGTACCAAAAGCCCCCAGGGGTACCCAGCAGCCCCCTGGGGGTACCAACAGCCCCCTGGGGGTACCAACAGCCTCCAGGGGGGACCAACAGCCCCCAGGGGGTACCCAGCAGCCCCCTGGGGGTACCAACAGCCCCCAAAAGCTGGCACTGTCCCCCCTTGTAAGGCCTCCCCCTCCCGCTACTTATACATTACCATCCCGGTGTTCTGATTGGCGCCGCTCCTCGTGCTGCGTCGCCGTCTTCATCCTCCCGCGCTGGCTGCATCCAGGATCTCCGGCGGTCGCGCGATGACGTCATATCGCTGCGACCGCCGGAGAACCCGGATGGATGCAGCGAGCGCGGACGGGAGGATGAAGACGGCGACGCAGCACGAGGAGCGGCGCCGATCAGAACACCGGGATGGTAATGTATAAGCACCGGGGGGGGCCCTTACAAGGGGGACAGTGCCAGCTTTTGGGGGGGGCCATATGCACTGCTTCCCCCTGCGCTGATTGACAGGGGGAAGCAGTGCATATATAATGAGCGGCCCCACGTGACGGGGCCGCTCATACAGCAGCCCCCCCCCGCCTCCTCCAGCCTCCACAGCCCCCACCACACAGCCCCCACCACACGGGTCTACCGTATAGACCCGTGTATAAGCCGAGGGGGGGACTTTTCAGCCCAAATTTTGGGCTGAAAAACTCGGCTTATACACGAGTATATACGGTACATTATGTACAGTTTGGTACTGAGGTGACTGGAATTGTTTTTTTTCATAGAATAGGAGGTGCCTCAAAGCAAAAAACGTAACAGAGCGCAGCCGAGAGTCCTCCTAATATACACATTGTATCAGAGTGGATTATTTGAGGACCTCATTTTAGCCACTCTGTTCTAGCTGATTCACCAGTGAGCCGTCTAGATCAGAGTGGATTATTTGAGGGCCTCATTTTAGCCACTCTGTTCTAGCTGATTCAGTAGTGAGCCGTCTAGATCAGAGTGGATTATTTGAGGACCTCATTTTAGTAACTACATTATGTACAGTTTGGTACTGAGGTGACTGAAATGTTATTTTTCGAAGAATGGGAGATGCCTCAAAGCAAAAAACGTAACAGAACGCAGTCGAGAGTCCTCATAACATACAAAATTGTATCATAGTGGATTTTTTGAGGGCCTCATTTTAGCCACTCCGTTCTAGCTGATTCAGCAGTGAGCCGTCTAGATCAGAGTGGATTTTTTGAGGACCTCATTTTAGCAACTACATTCTGTATAGTTTGTACTGAGGTGACTGGAATTGATTTTTTCAAAGCCTGGGGGAGCCTCACGGGAAAAACGTAACAGAACGCAGCTGAAAGTCCTCATAACATACAAAATTGTCTCATAGTGGATTATTTGAGGGCCTCATTTTAGCAACTACATTATGTACAGTTTAGTACTGAGGTGACTGGAATTGTTTTTTTTCATAGAATAGGAGGTGCCTCAAAGCTAAAAACGTAACAGAGCGCAGCCTAGAGTCCTCATAATGTACAAAATTAGATCAGAGTGGATTTTTGGAGGACCTCATTTTAGCAACTACATTATGTACAGTTTGGTACTGAGGTGACTGGAATTGTTTTTTTTCATAGAATGGGAGGTGCCTCAAAGCAAAAAACGTAACAGAGCGCAGCCGAAAGTCCTCCTAATATACAAATTGTATAAGAGTGGATTTTTTGAGGACCTCATTTTAGCCACTCCGTTCTAGCTGATTCAGCAGTGAGCCGTCTAGATCAGAGTGGATTTATTGAGGGCCTCATTTTAGCAACTACATTCTGTACAGTTTGTACTGAGGTGACCGGAATTGATTTTTTTCGGAGACTGGGGGGAGCCTCACGGGAAAAACGTAACAGAGCGCAGCCGAAAGTCCTCATAACATACAAAATTGTCTCATAGTGGATTATTTGAGGACCTCATTTTAGCAACTACATTATGTACAGTTTGTACTGAGGTGACTGGAATGTTTTTTTTCATAGAATAGGAGGTGCCTCAAAGCTAAAAACGTAACAGAACGCAGCCGAAAGTCCTCCTAATATACAAATTGTATAAGAGTGGATTATTTGAGGACCTCATTTTAGCCACTCTGTTCTAGCTGATTCAGTAGTGAGACGTCTAGATCAGAGTGGAATTTTTGAGGGCCTCATTTTAGCAACTACATTATGTACAGTTTGGTACGGAGGTGACTGGAATTGATTTTTTGAACAGTGGCAGGAGCCGCAAGGCAAAAAACGTAACAAAACGCAGCCGAAAATCCTCCGAATATACACATTGCATCAGAGTGGATTTTTTGAGGACCTCATTTTAGCCACTCTGTTCTAGCTGATTCACTAGTGAGCCGTCTAGATCAGAGTGGATTATTTGAGGACCTCATTTTACCAACTACATTCTGTACAGTTTGTACTGAGGTGACTGGAATGTTTTTTTTTTGAAGAATGGGAGATGCCTCAAAGCAAAAAACGTAACAGAGCGCAGCCGAGAGTCCTCCTAATATACAAAATTGTATCATAGTGGATTATTTGAGGGCCTCATTTTAGCCACTCTGTTCTAGCTGATTCAGCAGTGAGCCGTCTAGATCAGAGTGGATTATTTGAGGACCTCATTTTACCAACTACATTATGTACAGTTTGGTACGGAGGTGACTGGAATTGATTTTTTTGAACAGTGGGAGGAGCCGCAAGGCAAAAAACGTAACAACGCAGCCGAAAATCCTCCTAATATACACATTGCATCAGAGTGGATTTTTTGAGGGCCTCATTTTAGCCACTCCATTCTAGCTGATTCACCAGTGAGCCGTCTAGATCAGAGTGGATTTTTTGAGGGCCTCATTTTAGCCACTCCGTTCTAGCTGATTCACCAGTGAGCCGTCTAGATCAGAGTGGATTATTTGAGGACCTCGTTTTACCAACTACATTATGTACAGTTTGTACTGAGGTGACTGGAATGTTTTTTTTTTGAAAAATGGGAGATGCCTCAAAGCAAAAAACGTAACAGAGCGCAGCCGAGAGTCCTCCTAATATACACATTGTATCAGAGTGGATTTTTTGAGGACCTCATTTTAGGAACTACATTATGTACAGTTTGGTACTGAGGTGACTGGAATGTTTTTTTGAAGACTGGAGATGCCTCAAAGCAAAAAACGTAACAGAGCGCAGCCGAAAGTCCTCATAACATACAAAATTGTATCATAGTGGATTTTTTGAGGACCTCATTTTAGCCACTCTGTTCTAGCTGATTCACCAGTGAGCCGTCTAGATCAGAGTGGATTTTTTGAGGGCCTCATTTTAGCCACTCCGTTCTAGCTGATTCAGCAGTGAGCCGTCTAGATCAGAGTGGATTTTTTGAGGGCCTCATTTTAGCCACTCCGTTCTAGCTGATTCAGCAGTGAGCCGTCTAGATCAGAGTGGATTATTTGAGGGTCTCATTTTACCAACTACATTATGTACAGTTTGGTACGGAGGTGACTGGAATGTTTTTTTGAACAGTGGGAGGAGCCTCAAGGCAAAAAATGTAACAAAACGCAGCCGAAAATCCTCCTAATATACACATTGCATCAGAGTGGATTTTTTGAGGACCTCATTTTAGCCACTCTGTTCTAGCTGATTCAGCAGTGAACCGTCTAGATCAGAGTGGATTTTTGGAGGACCTCATTTTACCAACTACATTATGTACAGTTTGGTACTGAGGTGACTGGAATGTTTTTTTGAAGACTGGAAGGAGCCTCAAAGCAAAAAACGTAACAGAACGCAGCCGAGAGTCCTCCTAATATACACATTGTATCAGAGTGGATTTTTTTAGGACCTCATTTTAGCCACTCTGTTCTAGCTGATTCAGACGGTTCTTGACTGAAACCACCAGACTGGAGTTAATACCAGGACCTCCTCACAGATTTCAATCTAGTGGCATATGAATTATATATACTTGTATGCATTATTTCTTTTTGTAATATAATTATGACCCACCCCAGGGCCATGGGTACCTGGTCTCGGGTGCTTGGGTTCACAGGGGATATCACAGGTGGCATGTGTCTGGCCCATTGCCCTGGTGGTCGCTAAAAAGGGGGTAAAGAGTAAAAATAAAAATAATAAGAGTTTGTGACGCCACCTATGGTTCCGGTAATGTTACCGGCGCTGTGGGACAGTCCTCCAGGGTTATGGTGAAGCAGCAAGATGGTTACGCTCCCCGTAGGTGGAGTGGGATCCCCGGGGCAGTGATCATGTAATGAAGTCTTTTGTGCTGTGAGGCGGCTCCTCAGCCAAGAGGAATGAATACTCCACAGTCTTTAGCTCTGGACGCTTTTACTGGCAAGTTCTTAGTGCAGGCAAGCAGGTGGTACAGTCTTTCGGGTCTTCCTGGCCTTGGTAGTCACCAGGGAACCAGGATAGCTCATTTAGGACCTTCGGTGGTGTGCCTGCCGTTCCTTGCCTGTCCCTCACTGCTCTCTCTCTTCTGCCTCCCTTCAGCGCTCCCGCGCACAGAGCCTTCAGCCAGCTCCCTCGGGCTCTCTCTGGGGGACCCTCCTCTGGACCGTATATGGTGCTTTTTGAGGATTAGACCAGGCATTCGTCCATAACTTAACAGCGAAAGCCAGTCCTGCGTTCCGAGACTGAACCCCTCCGGTTGGTAGTTGTACCGGGTCCAGATTCGGGCGCACCGCAACTCCTGGTATCCCTAGGGCCCCATTCTGTAACGACGGCTCTTCCGCCGTCTTCTACTCCTCGTTCCCCAACGGAGCTCTCGAACTCTTCTCACTAACCCACCGGGACTGGGGCTCCCTGGCAACAGGTCCACCCAGATCCCCTACTCTAAGGTGTGTGGATGGGTGTATGAGGGTCCCTTATGCGACATCCTAGTCACAGGGATACTACACACTCCTTTGTGGGTGCAGTACCCCTACGTGGCGTCCTGACCTGTGGGGCGCCACATTTACACACACCACTGATTGATCAGTTTTTCTCCATTTTGACTTTTCCCGGCTGCAGGACTAACATTTCTGAAGAGTGAGTGGAACCTTGTGAGGAGAAGAATAACAGAGCCAACACAATTTATATCACAGAAGTGACATAAATGTACTCTAGTACTGCACACATTCTTGTCATAGTGTATGTTGTCATTTTTGTCACTTTTGTGATGTAAATTATGATGATTTTGTTGTCTTGCCTCTGACACGCTCACGACCCTCCTCGCAAATGTCTACCCGCTCTTCAAAATGGTGGTGATGGCCAAGATCGGTGGGCAGACAAGAAAAGTGGAATTCTACAGAAAATGAGCAATAATCAGGGATGGGTGTAATTTTTTAAACTATGAAAAGGAATAATAAAATAAAGCTATTTTTATTAATGTACAGAAAAACTCACAAAGTGGCTCAGCTTTCTTTCCCTCACCCTTTATTAATACTGGCATGCAATATTCTGTCCTTCTTGAATAGGGGCTGTAATCTTGTATGATTGTGAAGAAATAATGAAACTTACTACAACTTCATTCTAAATGTCTCACTAAAGAAATGACAAGATCGGAGCTGTTGCACTGAGGTTTATGATTTCTGTGCTTTAGGACATCCTCTGTACAGTTTCTCTATTCCAGATGTCTCACTACAGAGGTGACTAGATCGAGTTGTTGCACTGAGGTTCATGATTTCAGGGAACATTACTGTCTATTAGAGCTCATTCAGACATATATGCACATCAGTCCATTCTCAGACCACAATGCACAGACTGGCTGAGGCTCTCCCGACCAAAGAATGAAGTCTTCATGTATTTCTTTGAGGCTGTCACTATAGGTTGGGGGAGCCATGGCCAGTCAGTGTTCAGAGATGGAAGCGATGTGCATAGATGTCTGAACAAGCCCGTATACAGATTTGGCGTATATGAGCCTAATGGGGATGTCACACGCGTCAATATCGCGTGCACGATCGCTGCTGCACATGACGTTGCAGCTATATTGATGAGTGTGATAGGGCGCATCAACCAGCGATCAATCGCTCGTTGATGATCGCCAGGTTTTATAACCTGCTCTAAATGGCTGCCCGGTGGACACACACCATCGCTGCGTGTAGCACCAGGAGACACGCAATCAGCCAGCGCCTCTCAGCAAGCGCTGGGAGCTGGTATCCATGGTAAACAGCGGGTAACTAAGCGCCGCACGGTGCTTAGTTACCTGCTTGTTTACATGGATACCAGTGCACTCGCTGGTACTGATCGCTGGTGAGTCTGCCTGTGTGACAGTTCACCAGTGATCAGCCTTCAATGTCGTCAGCGATCAAATCGCTGACGACATTTACGCGTGTGACTGCCCCATAAGGGTACTGATACATGTCACAACATTGCATGCAATTTCACTTGCAATTTGCGGGTTGCAGTGAAATCATGGACACATTGTTCTATTTTGTTGCCGTGTACAAATGGAACAATATGTCCATGATTTCACTGCAACCAGCAAATTGTAAGTGAAATTGCATGCAGTGTTGCGACATGTAACGGTACCCTTAAGGCCACTTCACACAATATATCGCTGACGATGTCGCTGCAACGTCACAGGTTTTGTGACGTAACAGCGACCTCTCCAGTGATGTTGTAGTGTATGACAACCACCAGCGACCTGGCCCCTGCTGTGAGGTTGCTGGACGTCGCTCAAGACCATTTTTTGGTCCCAAGTCTCCCGCTGGTCAGCACACGTCGCTGTGTGTGACTGCGAGAGACGAGCGAACCAGCGACCTCACAGGCTGGTATCCATGATACACAGCGGGTAACTAATCATCACGCGCTGCTTAGTTACCGCTGTTTATCATGGATACCAGCGATGTCACGGGTGCCGAGTCGCTGGTGAGTCTGTCTGTTTGACAGCTCACCAGCGACTCCAGAGAGACTTTCCAGCAATCCCAGCCAGGTCGGATCGCTGGTGGGATTGCTGGAAAGTCTCAGTGTGTGACGGTACCGTTAGTGTAAAGTCTGCAGGATTAGACAACAATCTGATGTGTACAAGGCGTGTGCTTCTCGCTTCTCTGTTGATGTCAGGGGAGAGAAGGGTGTTGAATGTTCAAATTCCAATGGTTGATTCTTTTGTGTCTCTCTGAAGATAACCACCACCAGAGGAGCCGACATCTCCTCACTAATAAAGGACACAAGAACATTTGGTGAAGCATTGTGGCTTTGTGAGTGACAGCTGCCTGGGCACATCACTGGTGGGGCCGTGGCTCTGTGAGTGAGAGCTGCCTGGGCACATCACTGGTGGGGGCGTGGCTCTGTGAGTGAGAGCTGCCTGGGCACATCACTGGTGGGGCCGTGGCTCTGTGAGTGAGAGCTGCCTGGGCTCATCACTGGTGGGGGCGTGGCTCTGAGCGACAGCTGCCTGGGCACATCACTGTTGGAGGCGTGGCTCTGAGTGACAAAATGACCAGATCAGACTTCACGCTCCTCTCAGCCTCGTTTACTGTGCAGTGTTTCCATCTTAATAGCACTACAATGTGCCGATTAGAATAATATATCACAGGGCCTGTATCTACTGATCGGCCCATAGAAGCGCTTGTGAAATGAATGCCCCGCGTACTGTAAACCAGGCTGAGGAGAGTGAAGTCTGATCATGGCATGCGTGCCCAGACTGCTGTCACTCATTGAGAGGCAGCCCTGCCCCCCACCAGTGATGTGCCCCCGCCCCCACTAGTGATGTGCCCTGTTCTGTACGGCCAATTATGATCCCTAGATCTGAAATAACAGAGCCTGAAAAACAACAGGCGCCACAGAGAGATCTGCTACAGGAGCAGGGTAGCGAGTGAATGTATATTAGGAAAGTGTTAGGGTAAATAAAAAGACATTATTAGTGGAAACCTAATATTATGTATACCCATCTGTGTACTATACTGTAGATCTGAGTTACTATAACTGCAGATCCAACCGGCAGTTACTGTTCACTAAGGTCACACAGATTTATAATTAAAGAAATGAAAATTTAACACATTCTTTTCTGTTTTATTGAAGCAAATATATAAACAATCCTAACAAAAAGGAGAAAGATAAATATATTTACACAAATGTAGAACAATCATCTTTACAGATCAAGATATAAATTAAGTGACATCAGAGATAAGTGACAATGAAAGCAGAAACCTTCTGGACCAGGGTCCCCTGTACGTTAGTTGTGAAAATTGTTTAACAATCAAATTTCTGTATTTATGATAAAATTGCTTCCTTGTTGAATACATTGGAGGACACGAGCGCGGGTATATATCCTCTGCAACTCAAGGTCATTCAATCTTGTAGCCATGATACCGGTGTCAGAGAGCTTGTGTCCATGTGAGCCGTCCAGATAGCGCTGAAAGGAAAGAGAAAAAAACAAAGTCAGATCGGAGGGGACCTAGGTGGACCTCATGCCACGGAGAACATCTCCTAGGATAGGGCAAAAAATTAAATGCCAAAGCCCTACAAAAAAGCTATAAAGAAGCGATAAAGTATAGAAAGGGGAGGGGGAGGGGTAGAAGTGGTAGGAGTAGAAGAAGGCAAGAAAGGGAGGAGCAGAAGGAAGTAGAAAGATGACTAGTACAGCATTTTCCCTAAAAGAAGGCATAGTAGGGGGGGGCCTGCAGAACTGCTAAATATAGGGACTCCATGAAAATAAGACCTAGCAAAGACTATTATTTTTTTAAGCATGCCTGCCTAACAGGGTATGGAGGTGTGATTATACTGTATTTACTGTAGATCGCCCATGGTGACCACCGCTGTATTTATACATGCTTATCTCTACGACCAGATGGCAGCAGCTAATATTGTCGCATGACGTTACATGCGGGCTTCTGATTGGTCGGCGGTTTACTGTACATCTACGGCAGCTGAACCAGAGACCAGAGCTCCATAGAGAAAAGTTGTGTGTTTTTTTTTTCCAGGAACCGTAATGGGGATATGGGGATCATAAAGCTACATTACTTACCAGTAATGTTTTTTTTTCTGGAGCCATGACAGCACCACCTGAGAGAGGTTCTGCCCATCCAGGACAGGAACCCCCCTGACAAAAAAAAAAAAAAAAAAGGGCAGCACCCCCTCTCTGCCTCAGTTGGTTACAGAGTATGGAGAGGACTACAAAAAAAAAAAAAAAAGAACACACTAGTACAAGCCACCACCAAAAAAAACCTGAATTAGGCCTCTTTCACTTTCACATCAGCGTTTTTTCAAATCGTGGCAGATACGGTGAAAAAACCGCATCTGCCGCGATTACCGCATACCGGCTGCACTTGCGGCGCGGTTACGGCAAGCCACATACAATGTATAGGCGGGCTTGCGGCAGGTGCGGTTTTGGCACTTGCGGCAGGTGCGGCCGTGAAAAAAACGCGGCTGACCGCGTTTCTTTTCGCGGCAGCACCTGCCTCAAGTGACAAAACCGCACCTGCCGCAAGCCCGCCTATACATTGTATGTGGCTTGCCGCAAGTGCAGCCGGTATGCGGTCATCGCGGCAGATGCGGTTTTTTCACCGCATCTGCCGCGATTTCAAAAAAACGCTGATGTGAAAGGGGCCTTAGTCCTTATCGTTAATTCCTTTTCTTGGAATCTTCCACGACAGTATTGGAGGATGTCGTCCACGCCCTATTGGGTGACAGGAACACAGAGGTTAAAAGCCCCTCCCCTTCCTCAGTACTCCAGTGTTTACCAAGATCACCTTTAGCCATGGATTACCTGATACAAACCGGATACAAACACCAACAAGGGGGAGGGGAGGAGGGGAGAAACTGATGCTGTCGTGGAAGACTCCAAGAAAAGGAATTACCGGTAAGGACTAATTCAGTTTTCTCCCTTCGCCTTCCATGACAGCATTGGAGGAATACCACCGATACTCCTCAGGGTGCGACTATTGCCTGTAGGACTTTCCTACCAAAGGACAGATCCCGACTGAAGGACAGATCTAACCTATAGTGGTGAGAAGAAGTGTGGAAGGACGACGATCTGCTCCGATGAGCCTACAAGCAGAAGTAAAAAAACCACTTGATCCATCGCTGGGAAGCAAGATCCTGGTCAAAAACAACCCCAAGCGCAGACACCTGGATTTTAAAAATGCTCGGCCGAAGCCCCAAATCCAAGCCGTGCTGCAAAAAAATCCAAGAATTGGGCCACATTAGAATGATGTATGTCCGGGATGGAAGGAGCACACCAGGACAGGAACAGTTTCCAGACCTTCCTGTAAATAGCGTTCATCCCAGGCTTCCTGCTCTGCTGAAGTGTGCGGATCACTGCCTGGGAGAGACCCTTGGTCCTCAGGATCTCGGCCTCAACAGCCAGCTGCCAGATTGAGCCATTGAGGCTCCAGGTGAAACATAGGACCCTGGGACAGTAGGTCCAGTTTGTGGGGCAACATAATCGGTCCCTATAGGCACAGGTCTCGGATGGCGCCATACCACACCCGCTTGGGCCACAGGGGAGCCACCAGGATAGCAGTCACCCCCTCTGCCCGAATCTTTTGCAACGTCTTGGGAAGCAGCGGGATTGGAGGAAATGCATACAACAAGCGGAAGTCCCAGAGATGGGCGAAGGCGTCCAGCCCCAGAGGATGGTCCGACCGCGTCAGGGAGAAAAAGGTCGGCACCTTTGCATTCGAGCCCGAAGCGAACAAGTCGATCGAATGGACTCCCCACCTGTACGTAAGAGAGCGAAATACTTCTGGATGGAGGCTCCATTCTCCTGGGTGGACCTCCGTGCAGCTCAAGAAATCTGCCTGTACATTGTGCGTTCCCTTCAGATGTACTGCCGATGAGGAGAGAAGATGGCGTACTGTCCACGAAAAGATTCCTCTTGCGAGCACCTGCAAGTATAAGCCTCGAGTACTGCCTTGGTGCTGTAAGAAGGCAACCGTAGTCACGTTGTCTGACAGGACCTTGACATGATGACCCCGGAGAACGTGAGCTGCAGCATGAAGTGCCTCCTCCACCACCAGAAGTTCACGGAAGTTTGAAGACTGGCGACTGACCCAGCGACTCCAAATCCCCTGAACGGTGTACGATCCACCATCGCGCCCCAACCGGAACCGTTGGCATCTGTGGTAACGGAGGTCACAGGGGCCTGCCGCCAGGCCACCCCCGTCCGAAGGTTCCAGGGATTCATCCACCAGGAAAGCGAGGCCATCACCCTCCCCAGGGTCCGGACCCGCGAGTTTAAGGAATCCTGATGTCTGTCCCAGGAACTCAGTATGTGTTCCTGGAGAAGTCGGGAATGAGCCTGAGCCCATGCTACCGACTAAATGCAGGACCATCATGGCCCCCAAACACGGACATTGCTTCCCGCAAGGAGGGCGACCCCCTTGCCCGGAAGTGGGTCAGTTTCTCGCGGAGCAGAAGCCGATGTGCTGCAGGAAGGAAAGTGGTCTGACTGGAGGAGTCTAGCAAGACTCCAAAAAATTGACGAGGGGTTGCCGACACCAGTTCCGATTTCCGAAGATTGGGCACCCACCCCAGGGACAGAAGAATCTCCCAACGTTTTGGAGACCTGTGTGAGCAGTACCTGTGCCGAAGGAGCCACCATGAACATGTTGTCCAAATAGGGAATCACACATATCCCCTGGGTCTGGATGAACGCGATCACTTCCCCCATGAGTTTGGTTAAAACTCTGGGGGCCGATGAAATCCCAAAGGGCAGCACATTGAACCGATAATGGACCGTCCCGCCTGCCCCGGAGATCGCAAATCGCAGAAAGCGCTTGTGGGACGGGTGAATGGTGGTCAATGGAGGTCATCTCGTAATAGAGACCGATGAGGGGGATTACCGAGCGGATCGATTCCATCTTGAATTGCCTGTAGAGGACATGGTGATTGAGAAGTTTGAGATTGAATATGACACGAGGTGCCCCCGAGGGTTTTCGCAACACAGACAACCTGGAGTAGTGCCCCTGGCCTTCTCCAGGAGGAACCGGGCACACTCCCGAATTCAACAGGTCTCGCAGACCCGACAAAAAAAGCGTGCGAGAGTCCCCCTGAGGAAGGGAGGTGACTCGAAGACACAGAGGGGCTGGCTCTCGAATTCCAAGCGCAGACCCTCCGAATGGTCGAGAGGATCCAAGGGCACGAGGAGATTGCTTGCCACTGTGGAAGAAACCACAGGAGCCACCCTGCAATGTGGAAGACGTCATTGTTTAGGGGCCGGCTGGTGATACCGCTGCAGGGGGAGCAAGAAATTATGGGTCTTGTCCCCTTTCTGGTAGGCCCAGCGGCCAGACTTACCCTTCCCTTTATACTGGGAGGGCTGGCTGCGCTCAGGCCATAAGGACTGCCCCCGAAAGGGTTTCTGTTCCGGGAAACACTTCTTCCGGTCTGACACCTTTTCCAGGATGTCATCCAACGGCGGACCAAAGACATAAGACCCCTGAAAGGGGATGCCACAAAGCTTGAGCTTAGACGTCACATCACCATTACACATTTTAAGCCACATTGCCCTGCAAGCTGTGTAAGCCAACACTGCGCACCTGGCGCCAATGCGGATTGACTAAGCAGAGGCATCGGCCAGGAAGCCCGTAGCACGTCTTAGAAGTGGAATGGAGTCCAAAAGCTCCTCCCTTGGAGTACCCTGCAGGATGAGTTCTTCCATCTGGGTGATCCACTTAAAGAGAGACTTGGTCACACATGTAATGTTCACCTTTAAAGACATAGCTGTCGCCTCCCAGGATTTTTTGAGCACTCTCCATCTTACGATCGAGGGGGTCCTTCAACTGGGAGGAATCTTCAAAAGGTAACGCAGTCTTTTTTGCTACCCTGGCCACCTGGATGTCCACCTTCAGGACCTCCGGTTTAACTTGGACGGGGTGATCAGCCTTTTTTTCCGGAGACTCCCACTCCCAGCGCATGAGATCCCGGATGACCTCAGGACAGGGAAGTCCAACTGCCGCTTATCCTTCAGGCCTCTGAATATTTCATCCTGCACAGGAGATTCCACCACGTCTACTCTCATGGTACTTCTGACAGCGTCCAGCAATTCACCCATGGACTACGCGGAAAAATAGTAGTGTCCAGATTCTCGTGCCTGGACAGAGGCTACATCCTCGCCGTCCTCTGATGCTGAGCTCTGGGCAGCCTCCATGAGATCCACAGAGTCACAATCCTGGAGCTTTCTCTTTTTCGGAGGGGAAGGCCTGGATGCTGCAGCAAAAACCGGTAGTGCAGAGATAGAAGCCTGTACCTCTTCCCTAACCGCTTGAACTTCATGTCTAACCATGGATTGGAGCTCCTCAAGCAGGAATGGGGATTCTTCCCTGACAACACTGTCAGTACATGGCTGACCAACTTCTTTTTGTAGGAAGAGGGAAATTTCGTGCCGCAGCCACATTTCCTGGACGGGTTTTTGCTCCCTTTCACAGGTGGGCCCTTGTCTCCCTAAAGAAAAAAAGGGAAGAGCAGGGGGTCCCAGTGTGAGTGCAGGGCGCTAATTAACTCTACCCCTACTAACCACCCCCAGAAACACATGAGCTGGGGAACGCTGGGCTCTGCAGAAGCAGAGGTGGAAGACCTTTCATCCTCCATGTCTTCAGGGATCAGCCTTACCTGGGTGTAGCTTCTGGTGGGTACTTATCCAGAAATACCTTGCCCCAAACGAGGAACACCTGTTCCCTCCCTCCTCCTCGTCACCGGCAGTAGCACGCGATAGGCCTGCTGGGTTCCCTGGAGCCGTGTCCAGCCCGCCGCAGCCCGAACAGGAGCCGCTGCGGCACATCCAATGCATGCTCCAGGGGCGGCAGCTGGAGGAGACGCCGGAGAGCTGAACAGGCCTCCGCCACTTCAATACACGGCCTGCTTTGCCCTGGAGGACGCAGGAAGGCCGGATGGTCCCACCACAGGAGCCCCAAGAAGGAGGAGGAGGCCACCCCCGACGTCCATCCCTGGCCTGGCTGTAAGTACACCCCAATGTCGGCCCGACAGCACTGGAACCTCTCTATGCCCAAAGGGGGACAGGAAGACACTGGAGTACTGAGGAAGGGGGGGGGGGCTTTTAACCTCTCTGTGTTCCTGTCCCCCAATAGGGTGGACAACAATGCTGTCATGGAAGGTGAAGGGAGAAAAACAATTAAAATAAACACCCCACATGTGGAAACACCAACCAGGAAGAAAAAGGGGGGATGGGAGTGGTAGTGCGGTCATGGTTCTGAAAAAAATCCATTACTGGTAAGTAATTTCGCTCTTTCCATCATCGCCATGACAGCACTAGCTGAGAGGTTCCAGAGAAAAAGAAAAACTTAGGGAGGGATCACCGCTTGAAGGACCGATCTACCGAAGGTCACCTCAGAAGTGGAAGATAAGTCAAGCTGGTAATGGTGGTAATAGTTGAAAAAGGTATTAGGAGAAGACCAAGTAGCAGCTCAACAGATGAGCTCTAAAGGCACATCAGTCCGTTGCAACCAGGAAGTGGCAACTGCTCTGGTACAATGGGCACTAAATCCTCTGCCCCTTTCTGTCACAGGAACGTCCTGTAAGACACCCTTGTGAAACAGACATTATCTCGGCTACAAGGGCCCAGTGTTCGGACTGCTGACTAGAGTTATTATGAAGGTCCCATAGGGGTCGAGAAATTCCAGCCTCTGGCTGTCTCGAATGATCTTCTGGATCCAGGTGCAGGTGGTTATGCTGGACAAGGCTGGGAGAGCGGAAGTCTTCCCCCCACCTGGAACGACCCGTCATTTGGAGGATTTCTCATACTCTGAGGTGTTCTTGAACATGAACCCTGACTCTTCTCACAGTCCAGGAATATTGGGACTTCTTAGGAAACTTCTTATTGGAGAATCATCTCCTCCAAAAGGAATGAGCTTTAAAAGGTGGATGTAGGGAAGGATGGATTATTCTTATCACTACTTCTCAAAAATGTCATTCAACTGGACATCTCCTGGCCAGGTCTTCAACCAGACAGCCCGGCGTGCTGAATTAGTAAATTTCAAGTAATCAGCAGAAGTGTCGGCTAGAAAGGTTAGCCCCTTGTTGCGGGGGAGAGTGGACAATAACTCCTTTATAGGTACACTAGCTGTAGTACCCGGCTACGCCCGGGTTAATAAATAACTGCTGTTAGCTGTAACAAAATAGAATGTGAATATGTCATATTAATGACCTGTAGGAAAACAAAAGCTGAGCTGTGATTGATTGCTATAGGCAGCCTAATAAATCTCCAACCAATAGTAATCCCTCCCCCCTGGCCGGGCAGTATATGTTACCTCACACATACACATAATAGACAGCTCATGTGACTGACATCTGCCTTAATTCCCTATATGGCACATGTGTTGCACATTGGCTGTTTTTAATCAGATGTTTATGTTTGGAAAATAAAGATAGCACACGTATGAGGCGAGTTGTATGAGGTGATTTGTGCACATCTATGTTTGTCTGTGTGGTGTGCGTGTCCCTGGGGTGTAGATGTGTGTATCCCTGTGGGGGGGGGGGTCTGTGTGGTGTGTCTCTGTTGTATGTGTCTCTTTGTGGTGTGTGTGTGTCCCTGTGGGGTGTGTGCATGTGTCCTTGTGGGGGGGGGGTCTGTGTGGTGTGTGTGCATCTGTGCTGTTGTGTGTCTCTTTGTGGTGTGTGTGTGTTTGTTCGGGTGCGTGGTGAGTATCCAATGTTGGGGCTGCACCTTAGTGACTATACACTTGCTGTTACTCTTTGTGTGCGTGTGGTGTGTATACATGTCCCCGTGTGTGGTGAATATCTCATGTTGGGGCCCCACCTTAGTGACTATATGCTGGTATGTGCTGTTAGTCTTTGGTGCTGTCATTAAGCCCCTCTCATTCACAACTGTGAACTGGTAACTGTCACTTTTTCCCCATTATATAGATAGGGGCAAAATTGTTTGGTGAACTGGAACACGCAGCGGACCGACAGAGAGAGAGAGAGAGCGGACCGACAGAGAGAGAGAGAGAGAGAGCGGACCGACAGAGAGAGAGAGAGAGAGAGCGGACCGACAGAGAGAGAGAGAGAGAGAGAGAGAGAGAGAGAGAGAGAGAGAGAGAGACTTCTCCAAGTCCATCGGAGCACATCAAACAGCGCCTGCCGAGCAGAGCTGGGGAGACTCCCGCTACACCTCGAGATCCAGAAGAAGGCGCTGTCATTCAAGGCTCATCTACAAAGCAGCAGTCCCAGCTCCTACCATCACAAAGCCCTCCTGCACCAGGAAGCCCCAGGAAGCCTCCCAACACCAAGCACCCAAAGACAGCCTGACCAAGCCACCAACTCACATGGCCTGACAAAAGGCGAAATCCAGAAGATGGTGCACAA
>JARQOC010000005.1:53038905-53068905 GCA_033576535.1 Allobates femoralis | reverse complement strand
CGCCCCTGTATATACCACACCACACACAGCCCCCTGGACGCCCCTGTATATACCCCCACACCACACCACACACAGCCCCTGGACGCCCCTGTATATAGCTCCCACACCACACACAGCCCCTGGACGCCCCTGTATATACCCCCACACCACACACAGCCCCTGGACGCCCCTGTATACACCCCACACAGCCCCCTGGACGCCCCTGTATATACCCCCACACCGTCCCCTGGACGCCCCTGTATATACCCCCACACAGCCCCCTGGACGCCCCTGTATACACCCCACACAGCCCCCTGGACGCCCCTGTATATACCCCCACACCGTCCCTGGACACCCCTGTATATACCCCCACACAGCCCCCTGGACGCCCCTGTATACACCCCACACCACACACAGCCTCCTGGATTTCTTCTCCCACCTCAGTCCTCTCCAGATCAGCACAGCGCTGCTCTCCTGCTTCTCAGTCCCGGGCACAGGCGCTCCAGAGGCCGCACAGCTCAGCACAGGATCAGGAGCTCAGCACAGCCCGCCCCACACAACACACACTGACTGAGGATTCGAGGAACGCTGCAGTAGCTTCCATTGGACGGAGGAGGCCCCGCCCATTCCAGTGACGTCATGATTTTATGAAATCACTCCGCCCCCTCCAAAATTCAACTCTGATCTAGACGCTACCATGTCGGCAGCGGCGGGTGCGGACGGCAGCGGGCACTGATAAGTATAACTTGCTTTACAGGTGACCGGAGCATGAGGGGGGGGGCCCTGCATTACTGGGGATGCGGGGGCTGCTGTATACCGCTGTATACAGCAGCCCCCGCACTGACTCGCGTATAAGCCGAGGGGGGTACTTTTCAGCCCAATTTTTGGGCTGAAAAACTCGGCTTATACGCGAGTATATACGGTACTTTATATTTGTTGCTACTATTATTTATATATAAACTGTAAAATGTGTGATGTAATACATTTTCTATACAATTATTAATTGCGCAAACGGTTAATGAAAAAATGCGACCGGCGATGCCTGCTTTACTAAGGCTCAACACCAGCTGAGACGACTTTCCGTACCATTAGATGCCAGTGTTGTTCCACATACCTCAGTCTTAATCAATTTCATTACAATAAATATCACAACAGGGGTTGAGAATTGTCTGGAAGGAGAGCGTTCTGGTGTGAGGAAGAAAGGCGATTAATGAACTCCAAAGGCAGGCGGCTAAATAAACTCCCAAATAATCTCATAATAGCCGAAAGAAATATTATGAATCACTCTTTGTTGAGTGCTGCGTGAATGTGATGTGGGTATTGTTTTGTATTAGATTTTCCAAGATTTATGCCATTATAATGCCATTTACAGACAGAAATGCATTCATGTGGATTGGAGGATTATGTGAGAGTTGCAGAGCTGGAGCCGATGTATCACGGACTTGATGTAATTTATACGTGGGTAACGTTATTGTAGTTGTTTCTATATGTCCTTGAGGGGACTAGCTTTTTCTGTAAAGGGAACCTGTTCTATGTTATAATGCTGATAACCTGCAGATATGGAGTTAATCTGCAGGTTAATAGCATTTTGAACCTGCCCGGTGCCTGCACATTAAACCCCAATGCCAGACGAAAATGAACTTTAATCCTCCTGGAAGTATATGGGTTTCAGCACTGGGCGATGGCAGAGGCGAAGGTTGAGTTACCGCTCTGTGCATGGAGAGTGGCTACAATCACGCCCCCCCCCCCACACTGACTGATAGCCGCTCAGCTTTAGGACCAGCGGTCAGTTGGTGCAGGGGAGGTTACAGTCGCCAATCTCCATACACAGAGAGGTGACTGAGCCTGTGCCGGCACCACCCCCATGACTGAAGCCCAAACACTGCCGAGAAGATGAAAGTTCTTTTTCTCCCTGCAAAGAGAGTTAATGTTCAGGCATCGCAAATTTCTCAAACTCTATTAATCTGCAGATTATCCCGAGATCAGCAGGTAGATAGCATTTCTACACATGACAGGTTCGCTTTAAAACACTAGCTGTGTATGCAGTGGCGGTACAAATTCTCTCCCAAAAAAAAACACTTTCTTGTTTGCCTTTAAAGAGCCTATCAATGCTATACCACTTGTCATCCTTCAAGGCTCCTTATTAAAAGGCAAGTATAAATTATAATAAAAGCAATGAATAGATACCAGCAATTAGTAAATAAATAACAGTATTACATCTAAAAAAACAGGGCACTTTGTAATTTTTTCAGTCGCAAAAGTGTAAAAGCCATCCCACTGTGACAAAGTGTACCCAATCAGGTTGGTCCCTATCTCTGATAGCTCACCTCATTATGTACCTACAGGTCACAAAATATGTGTTAAAGGCTGCATTCATACATTGTGTATTTGTGCATTTAAGCAGCACTTTTTTGCGCATGCGTAAATGCAGTGAAACGCAACGCTGTAAGCGCATCCCAGCAAAAGCTATGGATTTTGCAAAAATGCATTTGTCCATGTCAATTCTTTGCGCCTTTTTCAAAGCCTTTTCCCATAGGCCACATTATAAAATGGGCTCTGGAAAAGTGCAGCCGGAAAAGCGCAGTGTGTGAATACAGTTGCGCTCTTTTTGCGCAAAACGCAGGCAACAACGCACAACTGCATAAATACGCGACAAATACACAGTGTGTGAATGTAGCCTAACACTTAAATCTGGAAATCTAAATATACGATGATGCACAGCCGAAGAGGGCGACCACACCCATGAATGTAGTTCCGTGTGCTTGGTACATTTAGAGATGTGTTCAGCCCACCCTTTGGGTATATTTAGGGGTGTGTTCAGCCCACCCTTTGGGTATATATAGGGATGTGTTCAGCCCACCCTTTGGGCTGTGTAAATTGCCTATTTAAATTACCACAGGCCGATGTAAAACACAAGCCCATGCCCTTTTTATCTGCCCCCATCTATTTTGAGGCCTGATGGCACATAGCTGGATGAGTTACTAGTGTAAGGCTACATTCCAACACAGTGTTATTGCTGCATTTTGTGAGGATCTGTTTTTGGTGCTATTTGCCTGCGCTTTACTCACCTCCCGCACTCCCCGGTGATCTCCAGAAGTGTCCTATCATCCCTGGAGGCCGCAGTGTCGCTGCCTCTAGGACCCTGTGGCCTGATCATACAATATAGGAGAAAAAGAGCCAGGGTTTGTCCGCGCTAGACCACAGGGAAAACCGAGGATGCAAGCAAACCTTTATTTACACTCAAGCCAACGCGTTTCGTGGCCACCTGGCCACTTCATCAGGGCAGCAATATTACAGTCAGTTCACAAGAAGCCATTATATACATTACAACCAATGACATCATGGTGATGTCAGTTCCTGTGGGAACGCCCACATTGGATAAAATCCTAGAAATTAAGATCCTGATGAGAAATTATTATAAAACTGTGGATAAAAAGACATTTCTATGATACAAAATGCTAAAATCAATGATTAACATGTATTAAAATGTATAAATCAATGTGCAATTCAGCAAAAGGGATAGCAGCATAGAACCCATGTTTCAACGGCTAAAAAATGGATAAAGCAATCTGATTTCCCATTCTAGCTGCTTATAGCTTCTGAGGTCATCATCTAGAGTTATTTAAAAGTATCTAGGTTAGATCGTTTTGATAAAAGAACATTAGAGCTGGTGCAGGGGTTTGAACTCACATTAGAGAGCCCACACTCCAATATCCACTGGTGTCACGGCTAGCCCACAGCTCCACCAGGGATTCATCTGATTTATCAACACCAAAAAGGTGATGTCTACAATAGACCATTCATATGATGAGAAAACAATAATTATCGGTTAAAACTATTTATATAACTAAACCAAGGAATTAAAATTAAAAGGGGAAAGGGATGATTCTTATACACTAACCATAACCCAAAAACAGAATATATAATTTAACAGATGGATTCATTAGTACTCTCCGAATCTAACACAGATATTGTGCGGATCAGCGGCAGCAACAGAAAGAAAGGAAATACGTAGGAAAGGAAAAAAGAGGGGATCAATCCATTTCAGTGACAGTTCCCTTCAATTAAATTATATATATACTAGCTGTGAGCCCGATTCTAAAGAATCGGGTAGTCTAGAATCCATATATAGTTTATTTACTAATATTTAGGGGAGTGCGGTGAAATTAATTGTGTGTATACAGGTGGCTCAGTGGGTAGCACAGTACACGGTGGCTCAGTGGTTAGCACTGCGCGGTGGCTCAGTGGTTAGCACTGCGCGGTGGCTCAGTGGTTAGCACTGCGCGGTGGCTTAGTGGTTAGCAAAGTATGGTCGCTCAGTGTTTAGCAGTGTACGGTGGCTCAGTGGTTAGCGCTGTATACGGTGGGTTAGTAGTTAGCAGGGAGTATGGTGGGTCAGTGGTTAGCAGAGTATACGATGGCTCAGTGGTTAGCACTGGGCGATGGCTAAGTGGTTAGCACTGTGCGGTGGCTCAGTGGTTAGCACTGCGCGGTGGCTCAGTGGTTAGCACTGCGCGGTGGCTCAGTGGTTAGCACTGCGCGATGGCTCAGTGGTTAGCACTGCGCGGTGGCTCAGTGGTTAGCACTGCGTGGTGGCTCAGTGGTTAGCACTGCGTGGTGGCTCAGTGGTTAGCACTGCGCGGTGGCTCAGTGGTTAGTAGTGCGCGGTGGCTCAGTGGTTAGCACTGCGCGGTGGCTCAGTGGTTAGCAAAGTACGGTGGCTCAGTGGTTAGCAGGAGTATGGTGGCTCAGTGGTTAGCAGTGAGTGCGGTGGGCAGAGTGGTCAGCGCAGTGCGGCAGGCAGAGTGGTTAGCGCAGTGCGGTGGTGGGCAGAGTGGTCAGCAGAGGACAGAGGCACTCTGCCTGTCATACTTACCAGCAGGTTATCGTCTTCCCCGCCACGGCATTTTCACTCCGCCGTCCCCAGCATCTTGGCTCCACTCATGCAGAGCATTGCTCCTGTGCAGCCTCCTCTCTGCTGAGTATTGCTCCTGTGCAGCCTCCTCTCTGCAGAGCATTGCTCCTGTGCAGCCTCATTACTGTAGAGCATTGCTCCTGTGCAGCCTCCTCCTCTCTGCAGAGCATTGCTCCTGTGCACCCTCCTCTCTGCAGAGCAATGCTCCTGTGCAGCCTCCTCTCTGCAGAGCATTGCTCCTGTGCAGCCTCCTCTCTGCAGAGCATTGCTCCTGTGCAGCCTCCTCCTCTCTGCAGAGCATTGCTCCTGTGCAGCCTCCTCCTCTCTGCAGAGCATTGCTCCTGTGCAGCCTCCTCCTCTCTGCAGAGCATGGCTCTTGTGCAGCCTCCTCTGTGCAGAGCATTGCTCCTGTGCGCCATCCTCTCTGCAGAGCATTGCTCCTGTGCAGCCTCCTCTGTGCAGAGCATTGCTCCTGTGCAGCCTCCTCTCTGCAGAGCATTGCTCCTGTGCAGCCTCCTCTCTGCAGAGCATTGCTCCTGTGCAGCCTCCTCTGTGCAGAGCATTGCTCCTGTGCAGCCTCCTCTGTGCAGAGCATTGCTCCTGTGCAGCCTCCCCTCTGCAGAGCATTGCTCCTGTGCAGCCTCCTCTCATGCAGAGCATTGCTCCTGTGCAGCCTCCTCTCATGCAGAGCAATGCTCCTGTGCAGCCTCCTCTCATGCAGAGCATTGCTCCTGTGCAGCCTCTTCTCTGCAGAGCATTGCTCCTGTGCAGCCTCTTCTCTGCGCAGAGCATTGCTCCTGTGCAGCCTCCTCTGTGCAGAGCATTGCTCCTGTGCAGCCTCCTCTGTGCAGAGCATTGCTCCTGTGCAGCCTCCCCTCTGCAGAGCATTGCTCCTGTGTAGCCTCCTCTCATGCAGAGAGTTGCTCCTGTGCAGCCTCCTCTCATGCAGAACAATGCTCCTGTGCAGCCTCCTCTCATGCAGAGCATTGCTCCTGTGCAGCCTCTTCTCTTCAGAGCATTGCTCCTGTGCAGCCTCCCCTCATGCAGAGCAATGCTCCTGTGCAGCCTCCTCTCATGCAGAGCATTGCTCCTGTGCAGCCTCTTCTCTGCAGAGCATTGCTCCTGTGCAGCCTCCTCTGTGCAGAGCATTGCTCCTGTGCAGCCTCCTCTCTGCAGAGCATTGCTCCTGTGCAGCCTCCCCTCTGCAGAGCATTGCTCCTGTGCAGCCTCCTCTGTGCAGAGCATTGCTCCTGTGCAGCCTCCCCTCACCTGTATCCTGGAGATCAGCTCTTGGGGGCTCAGTCCGGGGTCCTCTGTCACCTCTATGTTCCCTTGTGATGGCAGGATGTCAGAGGCAGAGAATCACTGATGAGGACACGTCTGATGTGAGACAGCGGCATGATGTCTCCTGTGCTGACACTGCAGCAATTAAAGTGCCTGTGATGATGTCACAGTCATGTGATATAGCCCCGCCCATACCAGTGACATCATCTCAGGTCCTGCAAGCCATGGCGGGGGGAGGATAGAGAGAGAGAGACTGTGCAAGGACTCGCAAAGGCATTGCGAGTGAGGCAGCCACGGACACGACGACGGAAACAGCGCCGAATTTGACGGAAGTGCCTTAAGGTAATTATATATTAGATATATGATTACAATTATTTCAGGTACCTATTTATTTAGTCACCATTCCTCCAAGACAGGGAGTGTATGGACCAGTGGCGAAGGAGGATGAACAGGAAAGTTTAAAGCAGGGAACTTCAGCAGTGGTCAGTTCAAGGGAGCAGAAGCCCATCTAGAATTGACAAAGTACCAGAGGATAATTAATCACATGGAGGACCTGCAGGAGCAAGGAGACCCTGATCCACCTAGAGTTAAAGAGAAACTAAGACCTACCCAGGGGGGACCAAGGAGATAAAAAGGAGAATTAAATTAAACTAAGGAGAAAACACAGAATTTAAAACAGATCTGAAATCTCATTTAGCCCTCCAGGATTTATCGTGCCCAATTTTTAAATCCAAAAAATCTCACGCTTATTCAAGGCTTGAACCCTGTTGGGAGTGTCAATAGGAATATGATCTATAGGGGTAATTTTCAAATCGACATGACCCTTATGTATAGTGCTAACATGTCTTAATAACCCATGTTTTAAAAAACCTATTTTAATATTATGCCTGTGCGCATTAATCCTTTTGTGTAACGGTTGGATAGTTCTACCTATATACTGTTTACCGCATATACACTCTACAAGGTAGATTACAAAACTTGACTGGCTTGGGGCCAATATACTTTTTAAAGAAGGTGCTCTCTTGTATGTCACCAACGGGGTCAGGGGTAAACATTTCTTACATATGGGGTCATTTAACAAAACCCCCCCATTCTGCCTACAATTTGCATTAACACTCAGTTCACCAAATTGCCGAATGACCAGCTCTACCCTCTCCTAGTGTATTCCCACTCATCCCTTGTAGACTGAGAGCCCTTATAGGCAGCAAGGGCGGGCTGGTGCTTCTAATGCCGGGTGGCAGATTTGTCCTGCCAGCCCTAGGTGAGGAGCGGGTGAGGGTGGGTGCTATCGGAGAATTTGAGGAGCGGGGGAGGGGGTTTGCTATTGGAGGGAGCGAGCTCACTCACATAGCTTTCAGCCGCGTCTCCTGCTGTTCCATAGCTCTGGCCGGAAGGTGCCGCCAGCCGGCCCATTTCTGTGTGGGGGCGGTCCTAGATGAGGGCTATACCCACCAGCCAGTCCGCCCCTGATAGGTAGGGTCCTCTCTCCTCCTGAACCCATGTGTACCAGGAATTGTTGATAATAATTGTACTTGTCTATGTATGTCCCCTTTTCACATGTAAATCACCATGGAATAAATGGTGCTATAATATTAATAAATAATAATTATCTGTAGTAAAGTACACACATTTTGCTATATACATACACAACATGAAGGAACTCTGTGCCACCAATATGGCAGAAGGAAAGGTGTTGAAAGGGAACCCGACATGTGCAGAAATGCAATGCACAGTGCCTGCGATATAAGGGTGTCTTCATTGACAGCTTGCTGTGCTCACACTGCAGAGTAGTCTGTCAATCAAACTGTTGGCGGGTGATATCAGTACACTCACTATATTGTGAGCGGTGGCTGTAACAGCTTCCAATCTAATTAGTTAAAGGAAGTGGATGCATTGAGGATGAAACCTAATTTTCTCCCCCTAGCTGCTGCACCATTAAGCTGACCATCAGGGGTGTAGCCTGTGGGCCAAAGAGGCAAGGGGACTGCCACCTCCAAAGGAGCATTCACATTTTGTCCTAGACAACAACTGCAAAGGATCCATATATAGAGATGAGTTGATCAGTGGACATTTGTGTTCTGATGATGCAGCCGGTCTTTTTTTAAAGGTATGTTTGAATCCTTGACTTGAACCTCTTTTGATCTCACTGATTGGACAGTTTGTTCTCTGCCCACATAAAGCCAGCCACAAAAGCAAATCACTTCTAGGGGAAGGAGGAAGAGGATATGTCATTTTTTTTATTTTACATTCACAGTATGACATAAAAACTCAGCTTTTTCTCCTAGTGTGAGACTATTTTTATAGTCTATTTTACAGTGTTTGCGCTGTAAGGCTAGGGTCTGATTAGCATCAGCACTCAGGCTGGCAATTTCGTTAAAAACGTAGTCCCTGGCAGGCTCAGTGCATAGCGTTAATGACATGTAACTCTATGTGCCACCTGCCTAGGCATCTCTATGGTTACCTGCAGCTTAGCGCAGCTACTGGCTCCACTCACAAGTCTCGGATATGCACTATTGCAGAGCGCACAGGAAACATGGTTTGCAGCATTTTCCTGTGTGCTCTCCAATAGCTCATATCCAGGGATTCTCTGTGGAGCCGACGGCTGCGGTAAGCATCAGCTTGCCTTAGAGATGCATAGACAAGCAGGGCATAGTGTTCCATGCCATTAACGCTATGCGCTGAGCCTGCCAGGAACTACGTTTTTAATGGAATCGTTAGTCTAAGGCTAGGGCCCCACTGACGTTTTTTACCCAATTCTACCGCAATCCGGTTAAAGATTAGAAGTTTTCGGGAGTGTTCGGGAGAACACTGCTCCTAGTTACCCGATGTGTACCATGGTTACCCAGCCACACACAAAGCTGTATGGACTGCGCTTTAGCTGACGCTTTGTGTGTGGGTGGGTAACCATGGGAAAACTTCTACGTTTTAACCGGATTGCATTAGAATAGGGTAAAACTGTCAGTGTGGCCCTAGCCTAAATGCTGATGCTAATCAGACCCTAGCCTAAGTGGCTCACACTAGGCCAAGCACAAAGCGGACTCAAGCACAGCGATGCTCTCTGAAGTGCGTTAGATATGTAAAGCTCCTGATCTCCATACCCGAACATGTTTGCTCACCTCTATTCATATGCTAATTTGCACTAGGTCTCCTTTTCCGTATGTTCACCACTTCTGAGTACATTGGATTTAAATACTATTTACCTGTTAACTCTATATGCCTAGGGTAACACATGAGCCCTGGATCAGTTAAAACCATTAGTTTTTCAACTTAGAATTTGTGAAAAACGGATGGTTTTAATGGCTCTCATGCAAAAAACGCAGTGTCAAAATGCACTGCTAAAAAACGCTATGTGTTTTTTTATTGCACCCAAAAACACTGCTAGCAGCGTTTTTGGGTGCATTAAAAAGACGCATAGCGTTTTATTAACATGGGGCCCTATGGGAAACGGATGGTACATATAGGTACCATCTATTAACGTTTTTTAGAAGCAAAAATGGCATTTTACAAAAATGGAATCAGGTTTCGAAAAGGCAGAAAAACTGACTGCCAAGTGTGACCCTAGCCTTTCTGCAAAAAAAATAGAGTTTCTGGAACTGACAGGTTTTGTTTAAGAATAAAATATAATGGTTTCTGAATTAAAGTTTGGCTTTCAAGTCCCAATGTAGGAATATTTCTGTATTGGGGCACAGTATATGGATATCTGTATTTTTGTGCCACGCTGTGAAATTTGTGTATTTATCTCTGTCTATCTGTCTATATCTGTTGGACTATAAGACGCACTCTTTTCCTCAAACTTATTTGGGAAAGTGGTGGGTGTGTCTTATAGTCCGAATGTATTATGCCATGTATGTTGTGCTGTAGGGGAACGCAGCTTTGGAGCGGTGACCGGAGGCTGGAGGAGGCAGCAGCTGTTGCCCATGATCACGTGGGCCCATTCATTAGGCTAATGTATTATTCACTGCATTCCCCTGTTTATCACCTCTCAGCGCTGAAGCCCTTGCTGAGAGGTGGGCCGGGGTAGACTTTAATATTAAATTAGCCTAAATGGCTGGGACCGTGATCATTGGCTGCAGCTGCAGCAGCGGGGATTGTTTCTAGATATTCACTGCTTCCAAAGCAGTAAATACAAAGGATGATCATATTCACCCTTCCATCGCTCCCTCCTGAGTCCCATTGTGGTTACATTCTGAGTTATGCCAAATACTTAGCTGATTACTGTGTGAGTAGGGCAGGTACTGGGCAGTGACATCATCAGTGTGGGCGCGGTTCACACAGTGATCAACTGAGTATTTGGCATAACTTAGGATGTCACTACAGTGGGACTCAGGAGGGAGCAATGAAAGGGTAAGTATGAAGGTTTTTATTTTTAAGTGATGGGGGCCCATGTACCAGAATGAGGGTTCAAGTACCAGGGTGGGGGTGAGATCATATATACCAGCATGAGGGGACCATATATTCCATGATGGGAGAATCATATATTCCAGCATGAGGAAAGGGGGATCATATATACCAGGTTGGGGTCCCATGTACCAGGATGGGTGGTCATATATGCTGGCATATGGTAGCCATATATACCAGAATGGGAAGATCATATATATCACCGTGAGGGGGCCACATACTGTATACCAGTATGAGGGATCATATATATCAGCATATGGGGATCATATATACCAGCATGAGGGAGCCATATATACTAGGATGTGGGGATCATACATACCAGTATTGGGTGAGCCATATATTAGCAGGATGGAGGGATGATATATTTCAGCATGAGTTGGCCATATATACCAGTATACGGGGATCATATATAGCAGCATGAGGGGATATTATATATGTGGATGGGGGATCATATATACCTGTAATGAGCCCAGTTGGGGGACATTAGTACAGAATTCGGGGACATTACCCCATAAGTGTCTGCAGCAGATCCTCCCCTCCATAACTGTGAGTCATGACCTCATTTTTTACTTACATTTTTTTTCCCCTATTTTACTCCTCTAAAACCTGGGTGAGTCTTATGATCCAGTGCATCTTATAGTCCAAAAAATATAGTAGGTAGTTGTGATTTATTGACATATTTGGATGTGTTTGTGTCACAATGTATGGATCAGACTGTGTGGATGTCTATGTGCTTGTACTACATTATATGGACGTTATGTATTTGTATTGTGTTGTACAGATTTACTTACAGGATCAAGGTAATAGAATGTAACATAATATTTTATTCTTTGATGATTTTGCTTGTATAACTGTTAATACCATCTGTAGCAGAAGTGATGTTATTTTCAGTAAGCTATTCATTGGTCATGCTTTACTGAATTACATATCTTTTGACTTTTCAGCAATCATGGGAAAGATACTGTATATCATAATGTATATAAATGATGTAATACAAGAAGCAAAGATGAAAATGTTCATTTCCTCTGTCAAATGGCCTCATTTTTGGAAACATTTCTACTATAGTGGGTTCAAGTAAATATTCAAACATTCATCCTGGGGTTAATTATTGCCATTTGACCTAAAAAGGTTATCTGAGACTTTGTTTTTTTACAATGTGCCAAGATCAAAGCCACAAGGGCTCTTGGTGCTCATTTCACTTGAACGAAAGGGAAGATCAAAACTGTAAAGATATCAGTTTTGGAACTTGGAACGTTCAAATCATGAACCAATCTGATATTGTCAAAGCTGAACCAGACTTATTCGGAATTAGTGAACTAAAATGGATTCAATCCACATATTTCTGTCAAAGAAAGCTGGGGTCTACTATTCTGGGAAATAAAATCAAAGACAAAATGGTGTCACTTTCATTATCAACACATGATTGGCTGGCACTGTCCTGGAGTCATGCAGTCATTAATAGAGTCATCTTGATACAAGGAGTGACAATCGATGTCCCAATCTCATGTCTACTCACCAACAACAGATCCTGAGGAGGAGGACCTTGAGCTATTCTACAATGAAGTTCAAGAAGAAATCAACAAGATGGCAAAACAAGATTTGCTCATTATCATGGGAGACTTGAATTCTCAAGTGGACCACAGCAAATATGGAACCATTGTTGAAAACTTCAGTCTTGGTGAATGAAACTAGGTTGCTCAGCATACCTGAAGTTTTTTAGACTGGTCTTCATAACTTTCGATTACTGACATAGATTTAAGAAAACCTGAAGAACTATGGACACATACAGTATAAAGGGCTATTATTACTGAAAAAGCCATTAAGGCAATAAACAAGAGGCAGAAGAGAAACACACAGCAAGGATTAACAGAAGATACTCTAAAATTCACCGAAGAAAAAGAATATCAAAGGCAATGGTTAGCAAGCAGTCTGCAGACAACATCAGTAAAAGACTAAAGAGAGCCATTCCAGCAGACAAAGATTTTTAATAAGATATAAATAAAAAATTGAAAGTAAACATTTGAATGGGAAACCCAGGAAGACATATCTATTGATCAAAGTGATACATAGCAGGGTTCAACCAAAAGATGACAACAGTAACAAAGTAAATGAGCCAGAACAAGTCATGGAAAGACCAAAATAGTACACAGAGCACATCCACAAGAACAACTCAATGGATCAGGGGAAAACTAGACTGAAAATGATAGAGTGCCAAACATCCTGAAATGGATGTGACAATATTCTTACAGAAATAATAAAATCATCTGAAGCAACAGTTGATGTCATCACACACCTGTTGGAACAGATATGGGCAACTGGTAAATGACCCAAGGACTTTACAAGATTGGTGTTTTTATGTATTCTAAAGAAGAGATATACTGCTGACTATCATATTATTGTGCTCATACTGAACCTCATGCCAGGAAAATACTACTGAAGATTCTACAAAGATAGTTACAGCCTTACTTTGACAAAGAGATGCCAGAGAAAAAAGTAGGCTTCAGAAGTGGTGGGGGAACAAGAGATGTGATTGCTAACATTAGATGGATAATGGAAAGAACCAAAGAATACAGCAAGAGGATATATTTTTGCTTCATTGACTGCAATAAAGCCTTCGACTGTGTTGATCACCAGAAACATTGGAATACCATGAAGGATATGTGTGTGCCCAACCATCTGACCAGCAGCAATGCAAATGGAACATGGTGACACAGCATAATTAAAGTAGGAGTCTGACAAGATTGTATCCTCTCACTAATTCTCTTCAAATCATATGGAGAAGCTATTTTCGGGAAGGCTGGACTTGACAATAAAGAAGAAAAGATAAAAATTGCTGTATGATTCATCAGCAATCCTAAATACGCAGATGTTACAACATTAATAGCTACAAGCATAAAGGGAATGAAGGACTTATTAAGAAGTGTAAAGCTGGAAAGAACAAACATAGTACTGCTAAGAAACACAAAGAAGATAAAGACATTGATTACCGCCAGGTTGACCGGGACACATTTGCAATGGACAGGAATGAACTGGAAGTTGTAAAGGACTTTAATCTACTCGAAATGATGATCAAATAGATTATACCATACATAGTTGTTTTTTTTTCTGTGGTAACATACGGATGGGAAACCTGGATGATAGTAAAACAAAACAGAAGAATAATTAACACCTTCAAATTGTGGTGCTCGAGAAAGATGTTATCACTGCCATGGATGGCAAGATAAAAAAATCAATTTTGGAACAAATCAAGCCAGACTTTTCACTAAAAGCAAGGATCACCTACTTTCCCTACTTTGGACACCTCATACGAAGAAAGCATTCACTGAAGAAGGACCTAATGGTCGGAAAAGTTAAAGGAGAAAGGCCAAGAGGAGGTGACTCAATGGCTTGATACAATTAAAGTAACAATAGAGGAAACCCTGGTTCACCCATCTAGACTTGCACAAGATTTTTCTTCCTATAGTTCATTCATTCACCAAGCTGTAATGGCTCAAGATCGAGCCAAAGGCCATTAACATTTCTTAAAAAAATTTCTGGCTGTCAATGAGCAATGGTACATACATTTTTTACCTTATCAGATCAACCTTTGTCAGGTCTATGAGTGAACTGAGTGGTAGTTAAATTAACTGATTGACAGTGGGTCGGTACATTTTGACCCATCGCCCCTTTGCGACTGGATTGCAGCATTGAGCCTGTTGGAACCTTTGTGGCTTCCATAAAGTCTGCCTTCAAGTCTGAGTGCTGACTTGACAGGAGAATGCCATTTTCTCAACATACTGCAATAGTATTGCAATATATAGAACATATATAGAACAAGTGATCAAACAAGCACAAGCTCAAGAACATTAAGTGGTCTAAAAAATATTTTCCTTCATCCACGAAAATCCGATCTATCAAAATATAAAATGAATGAACCCATATGGTAAATGCTGTAAAGAGAAGAATCAATACACCAGATTTGCCTTTTTCAGGAACAATTACAATCATCATTCAAATCACTGAGAGTGATGTCTGTAATTGCATCCCGGCACTAAATGACTGCCAGCTCAGCAGTGCATTAGTGTGGAGTCGGTTGTCAATCGGTGCCAGGGCATACCTATGTGACAACACAGCCTTTCTCAATGCATGATGTGGGTTAATGTTCTTAATTGGCCAGACATATTGTTTTTTTGCTGGTTAACTCACATTTGTTAAGTCATTGTTTTTTGACAGACTATTTGGAGCCGTCATTGTCTGAGTTTGTGTATTGCTAATTTAATTTAAATTATCTCACCACCTCTGTCTACATCACTCAGAGGAGAAATATGAAGCAGCATTATTTAGATTGAAATGCCAACCAATAAGAGCAAAGCCTTTTTCCACCAATTATTGAAGAACACAATATACCCTAAGTTGTAGCCTTGGAATATAAAAAGGACTGCTTCAGTCACCAGTGTAGTTCATTTGCTACTTGGCTTCAATCTAGGGGCTCTGGTCCTGCTTGGATGACCATAACCTCAACCTAGGAATTTCGGTTCCAGCTGCCAGGATAACATTGTGTCTTCACACTCTACATGGCCTCAGTCTAGGAGCTTTGGATCTGACTAGAGGAGCACCAGAAATGTATTATGTTCTGCAGGAGTTCAGCCTAGGATTCTAGGATTCGGCAAGAATATCAGAGACCACTTTAGGAAGATAACCAGCTCAGATTGGGATAATCCTGTCACCTGGCTACAGACTTTGCTGTGCTCAGTCAGCTTCCTAAGTTTGCCACTATTCCTTTCTCGGTGGGTGCCCGTCAAATGCAGGATGCTGCTGGATTGGTGTAGTTGGCCCTGGAAGCCCCAAAGGCATGAATATTCTAATCCTTGGTGAACCAGTGGAAGGGTAAGACTCTGTTGCCTGTTACATTGTGGGATTTGCTGAGTATATGTTATATGCCTTTGACTCTTGGGGATCCAATAAAGTCTAAGAATTTTGTGGTTACCTCACCCTGTATTGTCTCAGTAGTGTTATGCCCATGATTAAGGAGTTCGGGCATTCAGCTGGGATGAGCCCTGGTCCATGCGGTCTTTCTAAAGGCAGCTGGGCCAGCAAACGATATCACTCTCTAACCCCAATCGCTCCACAACTTTCAACTGCCACTCTCAGTGCTGTGAGTGATGATTGTCATTGTCCTGGGCTTACTTTCATGACTAAACATCATTTGATCAACCCCTATATTGACAGGTTTCCTTTAAATTACTATATTTTTACCAAATTTTGTTCAATTCTAATTCATTGCAGCGCCGGATGCATTCTGCAGTATCTTTAAACTACACAAATAATTTGATTCTGTCAATGTAAAATTATGTCTAGCTAATTATGGGAATATTGAGGAAATTAAATACATGGCTAACATGTACACAAAAGGAAGTGAAGAGGGAATTAAGAATAAATTCATAAGTAAAACAAATTATGGTATAAAGCTGCAATTAACCTTCTTGATCATCTTGTTAGGTAAAAAAGAGGATTTGTATTTAAGGAAATTTAAAAAAAAAATACTTTAATTGAAAAAAATTAATATAGGAAAACCAAACAAATTGAATGGGAAAAAGATAAGAATAAACATATACAGATTGGGATCAAGGGGCAGCATGTCATTGTATTCACCAACATAATAACCTTTTAAGTGCTGTGAGTCAAACAATTTGTAATGAGAAATTTATCAAATGACGTCAATGTCAACTACTAATTAGCAGGGGCACTATTTTAAAGAAGACCCATTAATATATACTATATGTACATAGAAATAAAGTTAATATTATAGGCTAAGACCATATACAAGGCAGAACTGCTTACTGGCACCTTTACCATATCACAAGGATGCAGCTGGATTTAAGAAGTGGCAAAATGTGCAATACCCATAGCTGACCATTTTCTAGTTTCTCCTTCCTCTTCTTTTACATAGAATGATCCATTAAAGTGGATTTTCCACAAAGTTTATTTTAATCAATAGATCTTGGAATAATAATAAGTTCCACTATTCCACTAATGCCCAAGTACGGAATGAACAAGGCGACAGGTGGATTCATAACTGCCTTAGTGATTGGACCCAAAGAGTGGTCATAAATGGTTGCACATCTAGTTGGTAAAAAGTGAGGTACAGTCTCTATATCAATGATTTAGATGAAGGAATTGGGGGTAAACGTCTTGCACTTGTTGATGACACAAAGCTAGGATGGATAACTAATACTAGAGAAGAGGATTCCAAAACATCTTTAACACTGGAACATTCGGCAGCAACTATCAGAATAGTTTATAACAGGGAGAAATACAAAGTCCTACATATGGGCAAGAAAAATGAAAAAAGCATATACAGAATGGGAGGAATAGGGTTCTAAGCTAGATCATGTTTGAAAAAGACTTGGGTATACTAATAGATCACAGACTGAACATGAGTCACCAGGGTGATGAAGTAGCAAAAAAGGCAAACACGTATTTGACACGCCCCCCAGGGCCATGGGATACTCAGAGCTGGGCTACAGTTCTGTTGGGGAGTCAAGGGGGTCCAGACCCGTCTCCGTGACCCTGGCGGTGACACCAAAAAATCAGGGTAGATAGGTTAGGGTTTGAAATCGTAATGCGAAATGCTCAAAACCGGATCAGGATCCACAGCCCATAGGAGTCCATTATAAAACCGGATTGCACTACATGCAAGCCGGTTACCGCTTCCGGATTTGCAGCCTGCCGTAAAAATCATGCAGGCTGCAGTTTTCGGAGTGGTTTGCAAACCACAGCAGGCTTTCTATAATGGGCTCTTATGGGAGTCCATCCGGCTAGAGACATGTTGTGCACAGAGATCGGCATGTCAAGGGTTAATTATTTATTTTACATGATCGCCTCTATTGTCGGCTTTTCCTATACTTTACAATGACAGCCGCCGGCTTATGGGTTTGCAGGAGTACATTACGTACTTTGCGTAGGCACCAGGGACAGGACAGCATCCTTTATAAGGAGTTGTTCCTGGTGCTTACACCATTTACATAGTCTAGGCTGCTGTCCTAGGTGCTGAAATAATTTACATTAGTTCTATGGCGGTGTGGTGCCCATAGAACTACTGTAAATGATTTCAGCACCCAGGACAGCAGCCTCTAGACTACACAAATGGCGTAAGCACTAGGGACAACTTCTTATAATGGATGCTGTCCTGTCCCTAGTGCCTATGCAAAGTACGTAATGTACTCCTGCAAACCCATAAGCCGGCGGCTGTCATTGTAAAGTATAGGAAAAGCCGACAATAGCGGCGATCATGTAAAATAAAGAATTAACCCTTGACATGCCGATCTCTGTGGACAACATGTCTCTAGGGAGGGTGGGCACTCGCTAGAAACATGTTGCCCGCATCTATTAGTAACATTAACCCTTTGTTCATCCCTTCCTCTCCCTGAGAAAGACACATTTAAAGGGTTGAAGTGTGTTGTACTGCCCACTGTGATATACATTTTAAGAATAAAGGAAAAATTATTTGAACTCTGGGCCTCCTGTGGAAGCGCTGTACCAATAGACCGGTATTACTACATGTGATGAACCAGGTTTCCTAGATCTGATCCATCCGGAGTGGGAGAGTTGCACACCAAAGGAGATCTTATATGCAATATAACCAAGACACCTAAAAAGTGAGCAATATCGAAGTATAACATTTCTGTGTTGAAATTTAATTACTGCACTTAGAGTTGCGCCGGGACTTTTTCTCTCTTATACCCCCCTAGAGGCTTCCAGTGAAGTTAATCTAAGTACTAGCAGGGATGAACAAAGCATACGGTAACCGGATTGCTCCGGATTACACATTATGAGCAATCCGGTTACCGTATGCGGGGTTAGAGACACATTTTTGGTGAAAAATATGTCTGAAGGCACTTGCAATTACCGTATACAGATCAGGATGCAGTAATCGCAATATGCCTTGCAAATGTGACCCTAGGCAATGTTATATATGTGTCCCTGTCATGTACTGTGTATGGATATGTCGGACTGTACAGGGACATGGTCTGATCATGCCACATCTCCAGTGCTGAGATAATTTTATATATGTGTCCCTGCTATGTACTGTGTAATGGATGTGTCTGACCGTACAGTGACATGGTCTGATCATACCACATCTCCTGTGCTGAGATAATTTTATATATGTGTCCCTGCTATGTACTGTGTTATGGATATGTCTGACCATACAGGGACATGGTCTGATCATACCACATCTCCTGTGCTGAGATAATTTTATATATGTGTCCCTGCTATGTACTGTGTAATAGATGTGTCTGATCATGCCAGATTCAAACAGACTATACAGACAAAACAACACAAGATCATAAATGATTCTTTGGCTAGGATCACATTTAGAAGGCACATTGCGATTACCGCATCCAGATCCGCATGCGGTAATCTCATGTGCCTTCAGACACATTTTGCCTTCAAAATGTGTCCCTAAAGCCGCATCCGGTAACTTGATTGCTCATAATGTGCAATCCGGTTGACGGATGCTTTGTTCATCCCTGCAGCTGCGGGCATGAACAAAGAGTTAATGTTAATATAATATGTGGGCACCATGTCTCCAGGGAGTGTCCACCCTCCCTGGATATTTGTTGTCCATATAGGGCGGCATATGAAGGGTTAAATTGCTTTATTACAGTATCGCCGGCTTTGGTTGGCTTTTACTAGCTCCTCGCTGTAAGGAGGAGTTACAATACGCAATGTACAGGGCAGCATCCTCAATAAGGAGCTGATCCGCTGTATCCGCCGCTATCCATGGTGCTGAAAGCTTTAACATTAGTTCTATGGGCAGCGCACCGCGATAGAACTAATGTTAAAGCTTTCAGCACCATGAATAGCAGCATGTACAGTACGCAATTTGTGTAAGCAGCACGGTCAGCTCCTTATTGAGCTTACTGAGGATGCTGCCCTGCACTGCGCTTACACACATTGTGTACTGATAATCCTCCTTACAGCGAGGAGCCGCCGGCTGTCATTGACAAAAAATTAAAAGCCGACAAAAGCCGGCAATACTGTAATAAAGCAAGTTAACCCCAAACATGCCGCACTATGTGGACAACATGTCTTTAGGGAGGATGGACACTCCCTGGAGACATGGTGCCCACATATTATATTAACATTAACCCTTTGTTCATCCCCGCAGCAGCAGGGATGAACAAAGAATCCAGCAACCGGATTGCACATTATGAGCAATCCGGTTACCAGATGGGCTCCCATAGGCGCCCATTATAGCATCCCTGCTGCGACTTTGAAACCACTCCGAAAAACGTTGCCTGCGTGATTTTTCATGCAGGCAGCGAAACCGGAATGTGGGAACTGGATTGCATTAAGTGCAATCCAGTTTCATAATGGGCACCTACTGTATAGGCTGCGGATCTGGATCCGGTTTTGAGCATTTTTAATGCTCAAAACCGGATCCGGATGGAAAAAAAATGCTAATTTGACCCTAGCCTTTCTTTGAGTTAAAATATTGCTTAAAGGGAACCAACCACCCCCAATGACCCCCCGGACTATTAATATGGCTCCCTACACCCAGCACATACATGTGCTGCAATGTTTTTTGCTAAAAAAACTGCTTTTTAAAAGTGAAGATAATGCTTTATAAAGTATTTACCGAAGGGACGGGTGGGCGTTACTTACATGGGGCTAAAGCCGGGTTGCAGCTGCCACTCATCATCCTGTGTCCCCTCGCAGCAGTAACGGCCAGCCCTTTCTTGTCGTCACAGCCTGGTGCACGGGCTCGCATGCCCGTGCACACGTCATCAGCTACAGCCGGGTAGCGAGCGCGCGCTCTGACTTCCTGCGCTCGGCTGTGGAAGTCAGAGCGCGCGCTCGCTACCGGCTGTAGCTGATGACGTGTGCACGGGCATGCGAGCCCGTGCACCAGGCTGTGACGACAAGAAAGGGCTGGCCGTTACTGCTGCGAGGGGACACAGGATGATGACTGGCAGCTGCAACCCGGCTTTAGCCCCATGTAAGTAACGCCCACCCGTCCCTTCGGTAAATACTTTATAAAGCATTATCTTCACTTTTAAAAAGCAGTTTTTTTAGCAAAAAACATTGCAGCACATGTATGTGCTGGGTGTAGGGAGCCATATTAATAGTCCGGGGGGGTCATTGGGGGTGGTTGGTTCCCTTTAAAAATAGACAGAAAAATGCTTTACCTTACTAAAAGAATCAATTGAGATTTAACCCTGCTCTGTCCATATAATCTTTTTAACTTCTTCACTAAGCACAGGAGATGTGGTATGATCAGACCATGTCTCTGTACGGTCAGACACATCCATTATATAGTATATAGCAGGGGCACATATATAAGATTATCTCAGCACAGGAGATGTGGTATGATCAGACCATATCCTTGTACGATCAGACACATCCATTACACAGTACATAGCAGGACACATATATAACATTATCTCAGCACAGGCGATGTGGTATGATCAGACAATGTCCGTGTACGGTCAGACACATCCATTACACAGTACATAGCAGGAACACATATATATATAAAATTATCTCAGCACAGGAGATGTGGTATGATCAGACCATGTCCCTGTACGGTCAGACACATCCATTACACAGTACATAGCAGGGACACATATATAAGATTATCTCAGCACAGGAGATGTGGTATAATCAGACCATGCCCCTGTACAGTCAGACACATCCATTACACAGTACATAGCAGGGACACATATATAACATTACCTAAGACCAGGGCCACATTTGTGTTTGCAATCCTGCTACTGGATCCTGTTTTTCATCCTTAAAACCTGATCAAGTACCTGACCCATAGATTTCAATGTTAAAATTTGTTTGCCAAAGTGCAATCCGTCTACTGGATCCAGTTTCTGAGATGTCAGGCTTTAATAGGGTCTGCAACGTTTTTTGGTGTTTGATCAACACCTGATCCTTTTTTTTACATGCTCCCTATGGAAAATGGATCAGGTACCGGATGGCATATATAGGTACCACCAGGTAGTGGATCAGGTACCTGATCCGGTAAAAATGCCTCAAAATGGCAAGGATAAAAACTGGATCCAGTAATGCGGTACTTTTAATTATTCCAATAACTATTGATTACAATGAACTGTAGTTGATGGAAAACCTCTTTAATGAGAAAAGGTTGATCAAAAATATAATTCATATTATTTACTTAAAACTGTTTTTATGTCTAACACTTAAATTTTCCTTCATGGAAGACAATTTTAATTTCTACAATGCCTCAATCACACTTTAGATAACTGTATCCTGACAATGTGCAATGTATACACTGTCAGGATCATGCTCTATTTCCTTGAGCTGTTGTGACATGACTACTAGTATGTGATTTGTGCACTTGCGGTCACGTACTGACTAGCGTCTCATTCATATGTCTCAATAAAATATTGAGAGACGTAGAAAAAATGTCAAGCTGACATATGACTGCAAAAATGAAAATGAAATATTTGGGGCCATGTGATGACAGGCAATAAAGCAGAATGCTGATAGTGTGCTCATTGAACTCTGCAAGGATTTGGCCACATAGTAGAGAAACTGAAGAAATGTACTTTTAGGCTGTAAAACTCCTATAATACATCTCAGGCAGACTTCACATGAATCAGATTTTACATGAAAACAAGGAGTTCATAGCAAGTTGGGGGGCTGTTGGAAGCCAACATGGACAATGTAAGTTTATTGGAATCGCTGAACTCCATATTGGATTTTATGAGAGCTGAAGATTTCCAGGACCCTTCAATCATATACAAGATTGTGATCTGTTAGGCCAGAAGGCCTGTTTTCTTTTGTGTGAGATAGTAAAGGTTGCATTTACATACAAAAAGAACATTGGCCCTGCAGCCTTCTGGACAATACAGGAATACACATCCTCTGTGGATCTTCAATATAGACGCTGTTTGCCACCTAATCTCATCTACATGTGTATACAGCCTTTGTGGGTTTGGAGTATTGACCATTGCTCCTCAGGTAGACACCCCGTCTCCGGCCTATGGAGATGCATATTGCTATACAATGCTTGTGGTGTTTTGAATAATGAACCAATTATGCTTCAGATGGATATCTTGGAGCCAGCCAAGATGGTGGTAAACCCATCCTATACAAGGATTTCTTTCCTAATACAAGGACGCCATCCGCAGGCAGATGATTACCACTGCGACCAATAATGTCACATAAGAGTGCCACAGAAGATACTGAAGAAGGGCGGAGTCGTGGGTTGTATGTGGGTGTGGATGTGAAATCTGTACTATAAATGGAGGTGAAATCAAGACACTCTTTCTCTTTTCTACCTTGGACCATGGGATAAGACCATCTACATCTGGCCTAAGTATCACATCCATTTCTAATCCATGTCTTCCATGTAACTTTTTCTCTCTCTATCTCTATCTATCTCTCTCTCTCTCTCTCTGCCATGACTATTGATATATAGATGCATTTGTATTTTTCTCTAATTATAGGACATTGAAGATAGGTTTTATTATTATCTTTATTATAATTGTTATTTGAATTGTCTTATTTTCCTGTTATTAAACATCATTATTATTTTTCCAACGTGAGTTATTAATCATATAGGAAATATTCAGGACAGGAGACAGTGCGGGAAATCACATCCAACAGGGGCACAAAACTAAATTTTTTGTATTTAAAAAAAAATTGCACATCTTCCCCCTAAGAAAAGTGAGCAAATATCTTTATATAGCTTCACATGAATGCTTTTCTTAAACTTGACTAAATATTTGCTTCCCTGTCATATCCTGGTCAGTTATCCTATCAGGGACCCATATCTCGTCAGAGCGAGGAGATGTTCAGCGTACGGCACCAAAGAAGCAAATATCAGGGAGAATGTAAAAGGAGGCCCTGATGATAATGAGAGGGGATTGAGGTGACCCCAAAACACTCACCTGACACTGAATCCTGCACTTCCTATTGTCCCTAGATGAATTATTTTCCGTGTGAGTGATCACGTGTAGCGACCGGTGGTAAGGCCGCGGGTGTGTGTGTATGATCTTTCTCAACAGGTTCATACTCAGGTTTAACCGGTAATAACGTTTCTTTACTGTCAAACATGTTTATATCACAGTCAACCGAACTATATGCGCACTTGTATATATTAGAGTCTCTGGATCTTCACTTCTTCCGGGTACGCAGCAAGAAGAAGACAAAGAGAAAAAAACACAAACAATGAAGGTATCTTTCCCTACCTTTCCCTAAAATCACGTACCAGTCTATCACAGAAGAAGATGTCTCTCCCACGTCGCAGGCCTGGGGATCTCACGAGGACGGGTCCCGGTGAAGCGCTGAAGGGGGAAACTCCTCAGTCTTCTTCTTTGGTCTCCTTCCGCAGGTAACGGAATCTTTCTTTGTTAGTCTCTCCCAGTCTCAGGGCATACCGAGCAGCAGAAGGGGGCCCACAGCAGCACAGAAGTCTCTCTCAGTCTCGGGGGCACCCCGAGCAGCAGGAGGGAGATCACGGCAGTACAAATGGCTCCCTTATGTCGGTCACGGCCCCTGCACATGCACTCCGGGTGCTCGGCGGGCAAGGTTTTGCAGAGCGGCCAGAGTCACAGCACCAAAGTCCAGTGGCCCAGGATCAGTCACGGGGGATTCTGCGGGGTGAATTTTCCGGCAAGGTGTAGCAAAGTTGTCCACTTTCAACAGACATCCACAAGCAGGTCTTCCCTAGCTCAGCTCTGGATCTGCACTGACTTCCTGCTGCTCTCTCTTCCTGAGTAAACACATTTGCTGAAAAGGGAATTTCCCACTTCCCTGCGTTTGTTTCAGCACTTGTACACAAGGGGCAGTAGCAGACTGTGCACAGTTCATTTCCATATCCATTTCTATGATACAATATGAATTGCTTACCTCACTACACATGCTTAAGCACTGGCTGACCTTGGGCTAGCCATTATCAGTGAATAGGGAAGCAAGACACCAGTCTTACTACTACAGTAAGACAACACTGGCAGAGAGACAAACAAACAGGAATCAAACATAAAGATTGAACTCTGCAGCTCCCACAAAGGCAACTTTTCCTGGGAGGTCAGCATAAAAGAACTATAACTGGCACATGGGAGTGTAAGGAGTAAGTTTAAATAATGAAAGGGAGTGGCAGCAAAGTGCAACAGCTGAAATTAGGGCTATATGGAATTTTAAAGGATCAAAAAGGATCTCTTAACTCCTTTAACACCAAAAAAAGAAAACCTGCTCAACTCATGTTAATTACAGAGCAGATTACATAGATGACCTGCGATCTGCTAATCACCATGACCTTCTAATCATAGATACCGCAAATGTCTAGCCAGGTGTGAAATACTTGTGACAGCTCAGTGGTATAGACACGATACAATTATCATAGCTAAAGCAGAGTGGCTTATTGAGATCTCTACTTTCCAAAACCTTTTGAGAACTGTCTTGACCCTATATGCACAAGCACCAAATTTCTCTCCGGTGGAGACACAGTGTGGCCCTACTGGCTTCTGTGAACACTAAATTACAGTAATGGTTGAAACTGTGGCTCAGTGGTGTCTTGCTAAATTTACCTGGATCAGGGCAGAGCCCGTACTTACGTAGCGCTCACTGACTTACAAATCAGGCATGAATAATAATATTCTTTATAGCAAGATTAAATTTATTTGTGTACAAAGTAGCACATGAATTGTCATCGATTGAATACAGGCTTATCACCTATACCAATTATAACTAGACTTAATCATAGCGAATAAGCGTCAATACTTTTACTGTGTATTGTAGCTGCTTCATCGGGGAGTTCACGATCAGAGAGAAGGGATTAACACCACGGCTTGCTTCACAGAGACGTCCATACATGTTGGCCTCTGGAAAGGTTTTCCTCCCCCTCACTGACTGTGACTTCCTTCAATTTATACTTTTAGAATATCTCTGATCATTTGCTGATGGCATGATCCAGCCGTGACCATCAGCCACAAGACATTCACTTCCTCCTGTGACTGGCTGTGCAACACATACATCTGTTTTCCTGTCCTAGGATGTGGTTTCCTGTCACAGGATGTGGTTTCCTGTCTCAATAAATTCAGCTCAGCTCATGGTTTCGCCATACCAGCACAATGTCAAGAAAAATTCATCCTTTTTTGCATTTCAACAGAGTACTGATCATTTATTGAATGAATGAATGATAAGACCTGTGGTCACTATATTCTAATTATGATTACCTGTGCTATACCTATTCTATCCACATCCACACGCCATTCTTATCACATTGGTATCACAAGTGGTTTGCACTATAACCTTGCAGTGCTGGGGTCCTGGGTTCAAATCCCGCCAAGGAAAACATCTGCAAGGAGTTTGTATGTTCTCCCTGTGTTTTTGTGGGTTTCCTTTAGGTTCTCTAGCTTCTTCCTACACCTCAAATGGTTAGATTGTGAGCCCTGATGGGGAAGGTATTGGTATATGTAAAGTGCTATGGAATCAATAGAGCTATGTAAGTGAATAAACATTATTATTATAGTGGCGTTCCAAAACCTTAAGCCTGTACAAAGCCACAACAGTGACACATCTTCAATCTGACTCCTGTGCGTCACAGAGACCATGACACCGCATCTCAATAAAAGACTGTTGATGAAGTTGGAGGAAACAAAGTCTCAGTGAGCAATTTTATGAAATCTATTCTAGAATATTGAGAAAAAAAAGAAAATCACCTAGTGGGTTGTTAATTAACCTGGCCTCATATACAATCTTGTACGGAAAAGCCATCAGCACAAAATGTTCAAAGCCTGGAAATGAGCTAGTGGTTTTGGAAGACTTACAAGTACAAGTATAAAAAGCTAAAGGTCTTTAGGGCTAAAATGAGGAAAAATTAATGTAATGTTGCTCTGATATCAAGAAATGCTCTTTACCATTAGGGGAATTATTGAATCAGTCTCAAAACAAACCAGGTAAGGTGCACTTACTGTTCACTCTTATGCTGCACATTAAATTAATGCGTTATTAATTTTGTTTTCAAAGCATTTTAATCTTTCCTTATTTTATTATATTTACCAAACAAAATTGAACGTAAGGACTTAGGTAAAGAAAGCTTAATAAAGAAAAGTAACATTTATGCCTCACCATGCAGCCAATTAGTTCACTTGCCATTGATAGCCTCTGGGCTCCAACCCATATTGCCGCAACTCTCGGCCAACATCATGTAAGGAAAGTAGGGTGAGTCTCCAGATAGAATCCAGCTTCGACTTTATTTCATGCAAAATTTAAAATGAATATTTAAGAGTCCATTATAGCAGCGATGCGGTCTTGACACCTTTCTGGCTTAACGCTATTAGTCAGCAGCTATGGGTATAAGACAGAATCACATCGAGACTGATCGCATAATCTCCGCTATCATGGACTCTTAAATATTAATTTTAAATTTTGCATGAAATAGAGTCAAGACAGCTTGTTGAAACACTTCATTTAGTTGAAACTAGTGATGGGCGAGTCCTAAATTACTCGGAATCACTTGACTCTAGCGAGTCCGAGCCCGGGACTCGCTACTCGTTGCGAGTCTAGCGAGTCCAATGTTAATGAATTGGGAAGCGAGTAATAGGGAGTAATGTGCGATTTACAAATCGCAGATGTGTCTCGGAAGCTTCAGGCTCTATCTGCTACAACAGCTAAATCATGTTTAATAGGCTCCCGCTGTCACAGCACAGTTAACTCTCTGCTTACCGACGCTGCAACAAGAAGAAGAAGGAAGACAGAAGAGAGAAGAAAGAAGAGAGAAGACCTAGGTCTTTGGAGGGATATGTGGTGGTAATAAAGTTGGGGTCCCTAATGGTGTCTGTGTCTTTATTTTTAATAAATAATTTTTCTCTGTGTGGTGTTTTGTTTAACCCTTTGTTGGAGATTCTTAGTGGCCGGGTCAAATCTGGCCTGACATTAAGAATCTCGGGCTTAATACCAGCTTGTATAACAAAGCTGGTATTAACCCCTTTATTACCCAGCGTGCCACCGCTACCAGGGCCGCTGGAAGAGCGGGTTCAGTGCCAGAGGATGGCGCTTCAATGAACGCGCCATCTTCTGGGGCGGCTGCGGGCTGCAATTTGCAGCGGGGGGTGCCCAGAAAGCTTGGGCCTCCCTGCGCTGCGGATTCCAGCCCCCAGCTTCTTAGCTGTACCTGGCTAGACACAGATATTGCGCGAAGCCCCACGCATTTTTTTTAAATTATTTTATGAAATTCATGAAATAATAAAAAAAAGGGCTCCCCTATATTCTTGTGTCCGGCCAGGTACAAATAGGCACCTGGGGGTTGGGGACAGCCCGTCGCTGCCTGCTGGATCCGGCTGGTTCCAGAAATACGGCGAAGCCCACGTCATTTTTTTTCTGAAAAATCAATAAAACAATCCAGGGGTTAATAAAGATGCAGTCCCTTTTATTTACATTGTTTTATGGATTTGTAAAAAAAAAAATTTGACGTGGGCTTCGCCGTATTTCTGGAACCAGCCAGATCCAGTAGGCAGCGACGGGCTGCCCCCAACCCCCAGGTGCCTATTTGTACCTGGCCGGACTCAAGAATATAGGGAGCCCTTTTTTTTACAGGAGGTCCAGCCCAACCTGTAGAGGACTTTGCTAACTTGCCGCACTACCATCTAAATCTGGCGGACTGTGGCGGCACGGGTGACACCTCACCAGAAACTACAGGTGGCGTCACGACAAACTGTATATAGCATCTGTGGAGCCCACTAGGATGGGGTACTCGGTACCGGACCGGGTCGTTGCTTGTGATGTCACGGAGGTCCTGGTCCGGACCGTGTCCCGGGTTCTCACAAGTAAAAGGGGATATATACAAAGGATACAGTTTGTCGTGATGCCACCCTCGGTTTGTGGTCAATGATGCGTCCACCGCTGCTGCAGAACCTCCGGGGATGATGTTTGGCAGCTGGAGCTGGGTTCCCCGGGGCAGTGATAGTTAAAGTCTGTGATGGTTATGATGGGGGGTTGCAATTGGTGCAGTTCACTTACTTTCCTGCTGCTGCAGCCTTCCTCCAGCCAGTGTGCAGAGCTGACAGGCTGTGGCTCCCCAGGTGGGACCTTTCTGCTGTCCTGCTGGAAGAAATCAGTCACAGACAAGGGTACAAAGATATAGTAGAGTTCTGTCTGTAGGGAATCACACACGGGAGTCTGAAGCAGGGTTCACCGGGTTTACTGGTCAGTTCTCTTCAACAGTTACAGCAGTTCTTAGTACAGTGCACTTCTAAACACGGGTTACAGGCATTCTACTCCGGCTTCCATTAAACTCCCTGCAGCCAGGTTGTCACGCTGCGACCCCTCACTCTCTCTAGTGTCCTTTCCAGGTTGTAATCTCTCTCTTAGTGTGTCTTCGGACAGTATAGCGTCAACTCGGACCCCTGTGGGTCCTCATGGTTGCTACTGTGCTTTCTGTCCTTAGGGTGGGAACTCCAACTTGGAATTGGAGCTCATCATCGGTGAATCTAGGGATACCGGGTAAATCTTCGGTCCCCATCAGAGCCGACACTCTGCAGTGTGCCTAGCCTCCAATAGTCCTCTCCCGCAAGGCACTATCAGGCTCCCTCTGACCCATGTGATTCCAGCTTCAGTAGGGAAGACTTCTCTCCTAGTTAGTCAGTGGTGCCGTGTTCCTCAGACTCAGTGCTGCTGATCTGTCTCTTTCCTCACACTCTCCTGGGGTGCTGGCTATGGACGAGCTTTCTCTCCATGGTTTCTGTGACTCTGTGGATTCTGTATCTCCATCAGCCCCACTCCTCCGTGTGTATCTTTCTTCCTGCTCTTGTCTTTACAGCTCGGCTCACTCTGGCCTACTTGGTCTTTACTGGTCGGCACCCTCGGCCTACTAATTCCTTCCTCCTCCTCTTCCTCTACTTGTACCTTCTGTCACTTGACCTACATGCATTCTCATCCATTGTCCTCTAAACCCACCGCCCCTTGTCCGCCTAGAGTTCCAGGCTCCGGGCAGCCTCATAGTGGTGTGTGGGATGTCTGTGAGGGTGTTTGTTGTGCAAACTGTCTTTTTCTCCTACCTGGCTGCAGTTCCCTATGTGGCCACCCTGGTCGCAGGGGTGCCACACATTCCCTGTAAATAATTCCCCTTTTTGGAAGATATCCCAGGACACGGGATCAGGCACGGCCACCACTCCCCGTGACAACAGGAGCGCTAACCCCTTGCGGCCTAATACCCGAGTACCCTAAAGCCTGGGCTCGAAAAATACAGCTTATAATAATAATAATCTTAATTCATATAGCGCCAACATATTCCGCAACGCTTTACAATTCATAGGTTCATATACAAACAGTAATAAGAGCTCATACAGCTCATCAGAGTATCAGGTTACCTCAGGCAGAGATAGTGCGATGATCAGGCTGTCCAGCTCCCATGATCTTTGTTGACTTTTCTCCATTTACATCAGCTCAGCTCTGTGTTATTAGCT